>WEKX01012897.1:714-18749 GCA_013390025.1 Pitta sordida
CCAACCCTGGACGTGTTCAAGGGGAGGCTGGACAAAGTGCTGAGTGATATGATCTAGATATAGATGCTAGGTCTAGTTGTACCATAGGCTGGACTAGGTGATCTTTGAGGTCTTTTCCAGCCTTGTCTATACTGAGTATACTGTGAATACTACAAAAAAGGCTTGTCACGAAAAGATCCTTCTACTCATCAATGGTAACAGATCACAGTTCCCCCAATAATTCTCAATAACAACAACTTCAACAACAGCAACAGCTTCAACAACAGGTTTGCCAGTGTTGACATGGGCTGGCGTGCCTGTGCCCCAGTGGTCAGTGTCACGGGACTTCTGAGCTGCAGGCTGGTGGAGCCATGCACCAGCTGCCAAGGCTATGGCCATGGCTAATTTGCATATTGATGAACTGCCTATCTTTGTGTATTCATGACTGTCAGTTAATCCACGCACAGTCGTGAATGCACTGCAAAACATAGGGTAGTCTTTGCAGAAAAAAAATCCCGCCAAGTAGTGAACCCATGAGAACAGAACAGCAAAGTAAAGAGAGTTTACTCTATATATTGTTTGGTAATTGTGCCTCCATATTTCACATCTAGTCATATAACCACCATGTCAGTGACTTCTTGTGACTGTTTGGATTTTCAACTGAGAGATAAGTAGTGAAGGTCTTCATTTAGAACTGATTTTATTTTTCACATTCTATTTATTTATAATTCTGCTGAGAAATATATCGCATAATGACTTTACATTTTGCTCTCAGAGAAATGTATTATAAGACTGCACGCTGACATTTGTACAGTTTTATACCACATGGCACATACAGAATAGACTAGGGAAATTAGTCTCAGATTTATAAACTAAACTTCTTACACAAGTGACTCGTTTTAGTTGAATGTGGATGGCCCTTGATGGGAACACGTATGTTTATGCTAAATAACCTGTAATACCAGCTGAGACGGCACAATTCTCTTTGCCATTAGGAAGATTTATTTTGCCTTGGAGTGCCTCTACTCAACAGAAGTACCCTTCAGGTAAGTTGAAAAAGTTATCAGGCATGTAGTGTAAAACAGCAGTGGAAGTTCTGGAGCTGAAGTAAAACTGTGGCATGCCATTGAAAAGCATTCTCTGATCCCTAAGATGCTAAACATTCATCTATGAAAAAAACCAGCAATAACAAAATGTGTCTTATAAATTAATTAACAATTAAGGCACGGAAGAAGAATTCTGAAGTTAACTTAATAAAAGCCCCACAAGCCTAACTCCAGAAATGCTGAAAATTGGCCTTTCACATTGTAAAGAATATGGGTTATTTAATGACAAGTATAGGACAAGATCAGGACAAGATTAATTCTGTTGAACTGCTGGCAATATATCACTATAAATATGATCTGAGATCAAATTAATTTTGATTAACTATAGGGTAGCTATCAATACGGAGGAGCTTAGGATGTGCTTTTTGGTTAATAAAATGCCTAAATGAATATGGTGAATTTGCCATGATCATTATTTTGGATTTAATTTCAAAAACTGTGCTGTAGATACAGACAAAGTACCTAATAATAATGTAAGGCCAAAACCAGTAATGAGAACAATAGGAAATATGAAATATACATAAATACATACATGGACAAGATAGATATTTATACATATATATAAACTACATATTAATTGTATAAATATAGTGTACTGAGTTGAATGATGCATTTCAGTATAGAATTATCAGCATTTTGGTTCAATATACTCTAAGGAACTCTATGTTAAGTGAGAAGTTTGATGGTTTGATTGTTTGTTTATTAATTGATTTATTTTACCCTGTAATGTTGTTTCTCTATCTTGTTTAATTTGGGTCCATGAGGTGCTGGGGAAGGATAATGGAGGAGAGAATGGAGGAACATTTAAAAAGGTAACAACCATGCTCATGCAGATTAGGCTGTTCGTTTCTAACAAGGTGTCACCTACCTATTCAGGAAACAATCAACACTTTTGACAAGTAAAATTAGATTTATTTATTTTTTACTCTGTTGTAAATTCTTGATTTTTTTAAAACTTACACCAAAATTAGTTAGTAGGATAATAAAATAATCCACAGTTCCCTTGCATTCTAAGAAAGGAATCTCTTATGGAGTTCTTTTTCAGTTTTTTTGAAACACACAAATCCTCTATTTATCCTATTATCATCAGGGAATGAAAAGAAATTGGGGTGGAAATCGTGGTAAAGAACATGAAGCTTTCTGCAATCACACAATTATTTTCCACAAGAAAAAATAAAAAGAAAAAAAAGTACTATCCTAGACCAGTTAAGTTAAATTGAAGATAGAGTCTAATATGTACTGGTTATCAGACAGATCTCTAAAATTAGACAGATCTCTAAACTCAATCTATGTCATGACACCAAATAAATTATTGTTTTGAAGTGTGAATGGTAGTAGGAGAAAAGTCCTTTAAGCAATCAGAAAAGAAACCATACCAGATGCTGAAGCTCAGCAGTAATCTTAGAGCAGTAATAATGGTAATGATTATAATGATCAAGATGATCATAATTAATAATAATAAACAACAATTTCTTTTGTGTCAGTATAGTCTTTGAATGGTGCTACAATTAATTCCTTATGCTAATTCCTGTGAAATGTTGACTGCTAGTCATCATAGTGTCATTGACACACACATTTAAGACACAAACATATAGGACAAGGGCAATAGCTTCTAAGTTAAAATACGTGACTGCTTATATAGGGTAAAAAAATAAACACAAGATAATGACAGATATTTTAAAAATCTTGTTTAGTCTTGGTTATTTTTATTAAAGTGAAACAATCTTTTCCAGACATGGTTGTCTTTATACTATAGTGCTGATATATATATATATATATTTAATGATTTATTTATTTTAATAAAAATGTGCCTTTGTACGTAAAACATGCCTGTATTCATACTGTCTGCAAGTTTTCTATGCAGAGAATTCCCATTTCTTAGATGGAAAAGTAGTATGGAAACTATTAATAATTTGCTGCAAAACACCACTGCCCTTCATTGTTGAAGGACACATGAAGAGCTCTGGTCTTTTGGAACTATTCAAAGAACTTTTCCCAGAATTGAATCTGTATGTAATCATAGCCTGTCCCATAAGTCGCTGCCTCACATCTTGAGTGAGCAAATACAAAAAAAAATCTCTTATTTTGTGGGGAGACTTTGCTTCTCATTTTCTAAGGTGATTACTCCTATTTCTCCACATAACAAGATCTGTGTATAGTAATATGATCTTTTTAACATACAAGCTTCATCTTACAGATTTCTTAAGAACATTTCAGATACAAGCAAGTCTTCAGAGCCTGATAGAGCATTGTATTAGAGACCTCTGAGCAACTCAGTATAACTATACAATTGAGAGTTGAACATACTTTTTTTCTAAAACAGCAGATAGAATCAGTGCAGTCCTATGTCTCAGCTAAACAGTCCTGCCTGTGAGCAGGGCTTATTAGCTCTAAGCAATCACAGACATTTATTCATTCATACATCTTCCAGCTCTGGAATTTAAATATATCTTGTTAGCTTGTTTAGGCGACCTCTGTGCTGCAAACCGTGGTGGAGAGTAAGTGCACCAGAGTGGTATGGTTACAGAGCTGTTGTACAGAGCCTTCAGAGCTCAAAAGGCAAACACCTCTACCCTTCCAATCTTATTTGCTCTGCCAATAAAAAGCAAGTTAAAGAGCTCTAAGCTTAGAAAACTCTAAAGACCAAGGTTAGCAAGTTACTGGTCCTCAAGTTACTCAAAAACCAGCCAAGATTTTGAGTGTATACTAGAAGTTCTACCAATATTAAGATCTACACATAAGCTAGTAATCAGCTAGACTATTAACATTCTCTCCCTGGTAGACATCATTTCTCCATACACTGGAAAAATCTTTGATAAAATTGTGGCAATATCTACCATAAACAAGTCCGCACTGATTATGTCTAGAGGAAATTCTATCATTAAAGTTACCCTGAATATAAATGTTAGTTCTAAAGCTCTGTTTAACATCAGAGCAGACCCTGTGATCTCCTATAATTTTTATTCTAAGTCCATAAAATATGGATGTAGTATAAAATGCATTGGAAAAGTCATATTCCCTGACTTACATGGCTTACTTATTTGTAAAAACTGAAACTTTCTGACCCTTAGCTCTTTTCGTTCTGCTTTTGGAGGATGGCATGATGTACTTTAGTGTTATCATTACTTGGTGCGAAAACCTGACTCTGCAATTTTAGAGGTAGCTATTGAACATATCAATTAATGTGCAGTTTTTTATGTCTATATATTTCTGGGTCCTTCTAGATGATTTATTCAGACTGCACTCTGCATATCTGCAGGGAAAGTATTTTGCAGTAAAGGCATGCATCCTGATCCTTTAAACGGAAACGATTTGGGTTAGCAAACAAGGACTTTCAATATATGACTGCCAGATATTCAAGTATTTTCAAATAAACTGTTGCACTTTGACTCCCTGTTAGATCATCTCAGAAGTCTGCACTAGTATGTATGTAAGAAGAGCAGCACTTTTTATTCAGTTGGGGTTTTTTTCCCGTGTCCATGGAGTAGAACTAGACAGATACTGAAATATTCAACTTCTCTTTCTGCCTGAGTAGGCTTACAAATACATTACCCAGACACAAGAGCAGTATACTATTTCTCTTCCAGATAGCACTGCCTCTGAAAGATATAATTTTCAGGAATAATGCAGAGCGAATAGGAAATGTGTTCTGCTCCAACTCCCAGCTCTAATTCAGCTTTCTAGAGCTATTGCTTTGATACTACATTAGGATGGCACTGAAGTACTGAACCTAGTTCACTTGCTGCTTACAATAGACATTACTGTGACAAGCTGGTACTCAGTTTTGCTCAAAAACAACATAATGAAATTGAACTATTGATAGACAATGTGGACAAGGAGCAGTAGAGACTACAACCTTGATATTTTTCAGTAAAAGATGAAGGTATAGGATTCACATCAGGTATGATTATACTTCCTCCAAAACTGGAATAGAAAAAATAAAGGGAGTTCCTCAAAGGTTATTTCAGAAATGTAAATCCAGTGTTCAAAGTTGCTATTCAGTAGTTTTTTTCAAGGACACAATAGAAAGACCTGCACATTAAAATTATCCCCTTTACTTTCAGCAGAATATAATCTAAAGCAAATTAAGTATTGAAAAGTACTTTCAGTGATTGAAAATAAAAAAGATGCTGAAGCTAACTATGACACTATTGTTACTTCTCTAAATCTATCTCTCTTAAAGCTCTCATGATCTTCATTTACTGTCACGGCCCTTTAGGCCTTTGTGAAGCTCTACTGATTTAAGTGACAGGCACAGAAGTCGAAGTTAGCAGATCCAGAGGAAAGGTCAGGGCACAGGGTGGTTTATAAATAAATGTAAGAAAGACAGGTACCTCTTGGGCCTGTGAGATTCGCAGTTATCAGTTTCTCATTTGGGAGAAAAAGACAAGTCTTACCTGTCAGAAAATAAAACTAATGTAACAGCTCCTTGTACACAGCACAATTAGGAAAACTGGTCTCAGAAGGAGATAATTATATGTCCTAGATATGCTGCAGTTGAATGTGAGTACTGAACACTGAGTCTGCGATCCTTCAGCAGCAATTGGGCTGTAAGCTTCACCAGGAAACCCTCGCTCCTCAAGCTTTTTCTTCTCCGGGAACCCCCGCTCAGTACTGACACAAGTGTTTATACAGTCACAGAATGGATTGGATTGATGAACTAATTTATCCTAAATTATCTCTGAAAAAAAATGTTTGAGCCCTTTTGCAGCTGGATCAATTCCCCAGTTCGCTGCATAAACAGCTGGATGTGACTGTGGGTAGCAGCAAACACAGAACGGAAATTGATATTGGGAAAAATTGCCTGGATTGCAATAGTTGGATATAGGCTGATATAGATATAAGCAGCCATGTCACCACATGTGAATCTGCAGTCGAGCAAAAGAGAAACTCAGCCTAGGAAATACAAGATAGACAAAGGTAATGCTGTTGTAGAAAATTTGATACAGCATGCATTTTATAAATTTGGTTATCTTAAAGCATTTGATTAATGATTTTACATATAGAATTATAGAACCATATAAAAACAGTGCATTTGAAAAGAAAAAGAGGACAAAGTATATTCAGTGTGAGGAGCAGTTTATGGTACTTAAGTAGTAATGTGATAATTACCCATGCATAACCACTCAATTATAAATATGGAAATGCTTAATTAATTAATAGATTAAATTAATCATGACAGAAAGATATCAAAGACTATAGTGTAGCTATATCAAAGACTATATTTAGCTAGAACTTTGTGGATTGTGTACAGCTGTACTGATCCTGGAAAAGTTTAACGTCAAATTATAGCTAGTGGTACTACAACTTCTTATCAGAATCCTCTGATATGGAAGCACAGTAATGAGGGATTTCTTCCCTCATACACACTCTTGAGTTGATATATGCTGGTTTTGAAGGGAGATGAGACCTTGGAATTTTCAGATTAGGTAAGTACATATGAATTCCTCCTCTCCCCCTATGTTCCTATCTGTGGGAATACTGCATTTCTTAAGGTCCTCAAGAAAAGAGAAGTTAGAGTAAAAACACTCTATATCATCTATTCCTCAGAATGTTTTGGCAGGAAAAACAGGATTATGCAAAGAATAAGGCATATAAATATTATTTACATTCTTCTTACAATTTAGGTGAACTTGATTGATTTCTGCTCTCAAAAAAATCTGCAAATACTCATTTACATCTTGAAATCAATCACCGTGGCTGTACATTACCCTTATTGTATCTACGCTATCGTTCTAACTCATGAATTTGTTGTAATGAATAAACACAGTTTTAAGTAAATATTAAGGAAACTGATACAATTTACCCTTGTATCTCTACTTGTGTGCTTATCCTGACTGAGTCCAGGAACAGTATTGATTCATACCATATGATGTTTCTAAATTGACTTAAAAGTTTCACTATCAAGACTTTACAAGGAAACACCAAAGCAGAAGCTCCAGTAACAGATGTCACTGTCAGTCTTTCTGGTGAAAAGTGCAAGAAAAGGGTTGTGTGTTGGGCTTGATTTGAACAGTGGTGTTCAAGCATTCTTGCCTTGAGTGAGCTTCAGGGAATCCATTCACTCAAGGCAAGACTAAGGCAAGAAAACTGAAGCTGGGGGAACAAGTTGTGAGGGAGCAATACTGCTGTCATTGATTCAATAGTTAACTACTATGCTGTAGTTACCATTAGGATTTACTAGAGATACATGGTTTTAAACTTCCAGCTGGCATTTGAATTGTTATGCAAGTGCTCCAGTCAGCTTGTCTTCTGAAGCTGATTTGCAATACAGATCCATTGTTTCATATGTGGGGGTTTTTTCTATGTGTTGCACAACTGAATTGTACAAATTATACTGTGCATTTAACGTGCTTTGCCACAGAGTTTGCAAGTTATATTATTACATAACACAAGTCAATAGTAGAATATCAGAGTAATGGAAACATGATAATGTCTTTCACTAAAAACCACTGTTATGGGGAGAGCCTTATTGTTGTATTGTAAAACCTTTCTCCTTTTTACTGGAACAGACAATACGGTTCCTTTCTTATTTCCCCTTCCCTTCCTTCCCTGCAAGGCATGTGACATGGGAGGGGCCTGAGACCCTAAAAACAAAGTTGCCAGGCCTTACAGAATTGGGGTTTGTGGATCATCTTGACCGAGGAAGCCCTGTTATCTCCTCTGATCTCTACTGCCGCCATTTTGCCCAGGACATGTGGACCTTGACTCCTCATCTCAGTACAGCCTTCCCCCTGCCGACCACTGGATCTCCCTGCAGCCCCTGGGACACTTCAGAAAATAATCGCTGGCTGTTACTCCATTGGTTTGTCTACCCTGAACCCTATTCCCCTGCCCCTGGAATCCTGGGGGTGCCCTGGTCTCCCTCGCACTTGGCCTCCCCTTGTGTTTGTTTTTTCCCAGCTGTCTACAGTCATCATTTTTACACTGTTGTTGATATTGATATTGTTAAAAAAAATATATATTTGTTATAGTAATTTTTTATTTCTCCCAGTAAAGTTCTTATTTCTCTCTGTATATTATTCTATTATTTCTAAATTCAATTCATACCCTGTCTTAATTGACACAAGGACAATCACACAACACTATACAATATTTTAGTGCTAGTCAAAAGGTGAAGACCTTGAAATGCAAAACAGATGTCGAGAGATTGACAGTGATTGTCCGTTCCTATTTTTATGGAATTTGAACTATAGTGTAATGTATAGCAATTTTAAACAACTGAAAATTAGTTTAGGAGAAAAATCACTTCATTCTCCCTATTCTGTGTTACCTATAGGGTTAGCAGAAATGCTTTAAATTATATTCTTTCTTAATAAAAAAGCAGAAGGTCAGTAGCTGGAGATCTATGATGCACAATGTGGTATTCTGAAACTGGCATCCCTTCTTAAACGAAGGCATTCCAATGCTATGATTCTTCAGGAACAAATATGTAAAGAAAGAATGGAGTGTCTATTTGGTAAATTATTCTATAAAAATAATGATTTGTGAAGTTCATATGGAACTTTGTGAAGCTCATATGGAACAGGAACAGGAACAACATAGTTGTATTGCTGAAATTTATCTTAATTATTCTTATTCCATATTGTCAAACTAGTCTTCACTATTACATTCAGCAAACATCTCAAAAGCATAAATACTTAATTAAAATATCTTGAGAACTAATGTATTTTTTTAAGCAGCTAAAAAATTCAGAAGCCTAAATCTTCGGTTTGAGTAATTCGTATGTCAGAATAAGACATGGACCTTTAAGTCATGTAATTTCATTTCTTATCATAACAATTTATGAATTTCAGAAAAAGTGGTATTGCTTGTTAAAATCAGAAATTGCCTGTAACAGCAGTAGTAGCAGCAACAATTGTTATGACACCATTGTCAAGTAGTTAATTTAACATCATTCACGGTCTTGCTAACACTGAAATTTTGCAGTTAGTTTCGTGCTAGTACTCTGTTGCTCTCACTTCAAATCCTGCTGGACCACCACGCCAGGGTTAAGATAGACATGTGAATCTGCCAAGACTCATCTTTCCAAAAAAGGGTAAATGTGTTTCACATTACACCTATATAGCTAAAAGGAAAGAAAAAGAATAAGAATCATGACATCATTGCAGGTTTGTTTGTTTGTTTGTTTTCCTAGATGGACCTTCAGTGTCTGCTTCCAGGCACTTATACTTCAGTACTTGCTAAAACATTCAGTAGCCTTAATAGTGACTATCTGCAGGTCAAACATTTGTTTCAATTACATATTTACAGAAAGTCAGAAAAACATGCATATTCTCAGGTTTGCTGGAGGTAGAAACAAAACTGCAGTGTCAACTTCAAATAATCGTCTCTAAATAAATTCTCCTGAAAGGGAAGCTTTTCAGTGAAAATTACACTACTTTCACAGCTGTCATGGTTTCAGCTCTGGTGCCTAGAACACCTCATCCTACTGCCTCAGCCCTGACCTTGATGCCTGCCTTGTTGTTACATCTTCTCACTGCTCTTCTCTGGCCACCATCATCTCTCTTCCCCCTAACTTTTTTTCCTTCTTAAATATGTTATCATAGAGGCATTTCTATTAATCCTGATTGGCCTGTCCCCGGCCAGTGGTGGGTTCAGGCAGGAGCTGGCTGGCATTGATCCTGTGAGCTATGAGGGAACCTTCCAGCACCTTCTCAAAGAAGCTTCTCCCATGACCCAACCCTGTTACCAAAAACCCAACCACAGAAAACCCAATACAACAGCCTTTCCTTATATGTGTAGCTTGTATTACTTGAAACTCATTGAATCCATGTTCAACATCTGTGTTCAGAGCAAAATTATAAAAATCAGAATATTACATGGGAAAAAGTAAACTATGCATGCAGTGAAAAATAAGCAAGCAGTTTGTGGGTATTGACTTGAAATTTTCTATTGCTTAATGTACCAGATAGAAATTATAGCAAAAATTAATATTAAAATATGATATTTAAAGAAGACAGCAATATGAAAAAATTCAATCAATACAAAATTAAATGATATTATGTTTTTATTTTGTTATGTTTTACTTATTTTAAACTATTTTTAAACTTGTCATTCTTGAGAACTGTAAGCATTATTGGGCTACAAATTTATTTGCAAAATAGGCCTTTATTTTTCATATTAATGAGAGATAACTAGGAAAATGAAAGTTATTATTTGTTCTTGCATTGCCTTAATGTCATCTCAAAGATGCAGAAAAACACATCATTTTCTTTATAAGAAAGGATAAGAGTATCAAACAAGTACATTGTCCTTGGCTCTTCTCTTATCTGAATTGTACTGGATACTCTTAATGGCATAATATGATATAACTTATATGAGATAGTTGCCATTCTGCAGTTATTTAGATGTGTCATTAGAACTCCGAAATTAGCTGAAGTAAGCCAATAAATCTTACAGAATATAACGTTGTGATACATATGTTATGCTCTATGGTGATTAGCTTGGAAACAGGGCCAATGACCATTTGCATGGTAATGAAGTGTTCTTTCATGAAGGTGTCAAAAACAATCTAAAAGGTTAATGAAATTTTATGCAAACCACCTGCTGGTCACCTTCACTTCAATTAAATACCTTTTAGGGAAATGGAAGAATCTTTCTTATTAAACACAAATTGGAATGCAGATAAACACAGGGCATGCAGTAAGTAATGAACAGAATACAATGTGAAGGAATAAGACCACTTATGTTTTATACAAGATTAATCTTGATTGCTCTATAACAAGGGCCATATTTTGTTATTTTGGGATTTTTACAGGATGGTACAGTCAATTCTGTATGATTTCTGTCAGCAATATTGCTATAAAAATGCCTAAATCCAGAACAATAATTCTACCGTATTTCTGGATTCTGCTTTTCAAACAGAATTTTTGGTTTCTGTAAATGAGACCATGCGAGATTACAGAGAATTATAAAGGACAGTAAAAAGATAGAGCAATAGAACAAACATGCAAATGAGCAACCACTAAAATACTGAGAGTTCAACCCTTCCCTTAGAAAAAAGTGTGCAACCTCCTGGCTAGAGCATTCTCAAGAACACAGAGATTCAGGTCTACAACATTTCATCAAACACCATAGGCTAAAAAAAAATATTGCGTATTTACATTTCGAGTCAATTTTCATTCAATATAAATTTTATCTAGATATTTAAAAGTACCTCGTATGTTAACACTGGAAGACTTTGGACAACATCATACAGCTAATGTTCTTAAGAATTTATCAGTTAATAAATAAAACACTTGGGAAGAAAGGGGTAAGTAAATGATAACTTTTCAGATGCACCCCACAGGAATTTGTGCTTGGACTTTTGCTGTTGATTATATCGAAAAATAATATGTAGAATGGGGTAATTGGTGAGACGACAGTGATTCAAAATTACTGAGGATAATAAAAAGAGCTGATTTAAAGAGCTACGGAGAATATCATGGTAGTATCAAGAGATTACATGATAAAGTGGCAGATAAAATTCAAGAATGATAAATTCAAAGTAACAAAAAGATGAAAAACAACCCTAAAAGGTATGCACTGAATGATCTCTTCTAAGCTGCCAGTTTACACAGAAAAGAGATGTGAGAAGCCTTGTGACCCGTGTTAACCACCGAAATGTTTCAAATGTAGGAATTATTAAAAAATAGTAGAGAATTATGCACTGTGCATCGTTGCACAACTGCATAAATCTACTTGTGTCTGCATCTTGACTGCTGAGCAGTGAGAACTTGGACTTCAACACTCAAAAGTTATAGGGGAAATAATTGCTTTTTCATAAGTAAAGAAAAATAGTCTTCAACTTTGAAAAAATAATGAAGGGGAAATAACTATGCAATCATGGAAGGTGTGCAGAAACAGAGTGATCATGTAAATTGTGATAATGAAATCACTAAAATGAATGTAAAGAAGTCATTATACAGAGCTTTAAAACAAAAATGAGTACTCATTCCATGCTGCAGTTAGACTGTGAAAGAGACTTGTAGCTAACGAAAGTAGTTAATGTCAAATTATAAATAGATACTAAAAGCAATTAAACACGTTAATGAAGTAGAAACTATTTAAAGTTTTAAATAAAAGATAATATTCATATCTTGAGAAGCTTCTAAGCCACAGAGTGCTGAAAGATGTGTAAGCATTAATGTATGGTATATATTTTTTTCTTGAGGAATGTTATCAGCTACTGTCGTAAAGTAGATAATAGTCTTTCCTGACCTAGAATCACTTACTTATGGTTCTTTATACTAACAAGTCATATACCCTTGAGAAGAGAACTTATATATTCTCAAGACAAACAATTGTGAAAGAAAAAAAAAGAAATAAAAGGTCTCGGTATTTTATAGAAAAAACGTTTTTCTTACAGGAAAATG
Source organism: Pitta sordida (assembly GCA_013390025.1). Taxonomy (NCBI): domain Eukaryota; kingdom Metazoa; phylum Chordata; class Aves; order Passeriformes; family Pittidae; genus Pitta; species Pitta sordida. Next base: position 13,157 of record WEKX01012897.1, read on the forward strand.
TTTTTCTTCTGTTTGTCATTTACCTTTATGTATTGGCAATTCCAGAGCTGTACCTTTATGAGTACTTTTGAAGGTTGGCATCTATTACTACTATATTATTATTGTTTATTTATATTTAGAGAAAACAAATATTTTAAGTCTGAAGTAATGAAGTACTATAACATTTAGAAAGCACTTAAGTAAGAACAATTTCCATGTTCTGGCTGTGCACTTATGACTGGAAAATAAATGGCCCATCTTTACTTATGAATACTTTTAGATGTGTATCTGAAACTTGTGTGTGTGATTTGGCAATCTAGTACATTTTCATATTTGTTTTCTACATCTTTTTAAAGTAGTTTGAAAATTGCTTGCCATAAATTTGGAAGACTTTACTGTAAATTTTTCAAGTTATTGTGTCCTGTTTAAATGCATAAAAAGAGAAAATAAATTCCCTTAAAATTTTAGAGCTCAATATATGCATATTTTTACTGAAGAATTCTAGTAAAAGCAGGCATGAGAACAAGATTAAATAAATGAGAATTTATAAATATTACATCTAAAAAGACAAAATCAATCATTTTGTGTTTCTATGAGATCATCAAAATTAACAGACAACAAAAAATTTGTCTTCTTGTAAAGCAAAATTACTTTTACCAGGGAACTCAATCCATGTTCCTTGAAAGGGAACAAGAAAGAGGAAAGAGGATAACATCCCTTTTAAGAGGAGTTCTGAAGGTTGGGATCTGCATGAAAAAAAAACCCAGTATTTTGCAGGGTGTAAGCAGAATTTGGCAAACTAACATGCCTTGACATTTTGAGTTCGAGCCAGCTATCCTAGACTAAAAAAGCATTTTAGAGTTTATGATGGAAGAAAATAAAGAAGAAAAATTTTCTGTCTCGAGCTATTAAGTCTTACTTCAGAATCCTGCAAAGACAAGTCCTTAAATCTCCTTTTCCTGTTTCTTAAAGAAGTACTGTCACAATAACATAGATATTATTGTTGCCTAAATCCAGGGAGAGAAAAGAAAATCCACTTTAGTACAGTGGTGAGTGTCCCTGCCTCTCATGCAGAAGACTGGTGTTTGATTCTCACCAGGGCGGCAGTGGAGCTGTTTAAGAGTTGGATTCGATGATCCTTGTGAGTCCCTTCCAACTTAGAATATTCTGTGATTCTGTGAGAAAAAAATTCCCAAGAAAGTTAATAGAGGTGAAGGGAAAAGGAAGTTCTTTACTGGGAGGCTGCCAGGTCCAAAAGAGAGAGTGAAAAAGCTGATTTGGTTACATTTATAATTTAAAAAACTATGCCCCTTAGAATATCGACCCAGGATCCATCTAACCCTTATGTACCCCAAATGCCGAATCAGGTTTCTCCTAACCCCTAAACCCAGCCTTTGATCTGCCCCCCCGAGATGCTCCAGGTCCACTGGCCTTCTATTTTGGCTTGATACCCTTGTTATCTTCAAAAGGAATGCAAACATATCTCCACAATTCATGAGAAAGGCCTAATGAAACTCTTCTAATTTAAGCTACAGAGCCAAAATAAAATCCCAGAAAATATGAGGAAAAAATGTTAAAGCGTCATTATAACAAAATTAAATTACATATTTAATGACGTATTGATTGAGATAAAATTTATTGAATAAGTTCTAATATAATTTCCACTTTTTTTTTTTTTCAAGTCATTTCTAAGCAAGCATTTAGTATAATCAAGCACCATACCAAACATCAGTTATTTGGTCATTCCATAAATTCAGGTTTCATCCTCAGAGTGAACTATTGATAGGAAATGGAAAGGAGCTTTCTCAACATTTCGCTTATCCTGTTGACCTCTGCTCAGTAGTTGCTTGTTCATGTTACCTAGTTCCATTCCGTGGTTAACTGATACGTACACAGACCACCTAGGGCACCAGAATCTAGTTTCCTTTTTAGCAAATACTCTCCCACAGGCTTGTAAAGGTTTCATTGCTTTATGATCTTGTATCCAAATCATTGCAAATCACTGTCTGTTGATGCAAAGACCACCAACTTATTTCATTCTATTTGTCCATTATGAATATGTTGCCACAGTCATATTGTGATACCAGAAATATTTACAGAATATCTATCTAAGCTACAGCCTAAAGCAGAATGGAAACTCTTCCCTCAAGTACAGAGAACGCTTACCAGAAAATACAGAAATCTGTCTTCTCATGTTGTTATAGTTAGCATGCCTGCTCTGTAGAAATAAATCATGCTGTTCCTATCTACATTTATCCAGGCATTAGAAATGCTGCTTAAAGCAAAGCAAAAAGTGCATAATAACCCACTGGACTTTTTTTGGGGAAAAAAAAATCCACTGCATTTATATTCTCCTGAAGTAGAGCAATACATCTTCCCACTTCAGTTGCAAAATATGTAAATACCAGGCAACAGAAACTGATTAGGAGATGTTGGGATTACCAGCATTGTGAACCTACTGAAAATTACATTAACATAGACAGATAGGTGGTGAGGAATATTAATGGATTCACAAAATACTTCGTATTTCCCCCAACTCTGCAGCTTAACAGCTCTGAAAGGAGTGAGAGAAAACATAGACACAATTCATTAAAACCTGATCAAAACCAGAAAGGAATCTATAAGCTTCTATCCAGCACAAAAGTTTACTGAAAACAAGCCTAATTACTACTGGAAAAGTTTTATTCCCTACAGGTTACTTGCATTAATGGAAAAAGAAAGAGAGATGTATGCTTATTGTACACAAGCATGCTCCACAAATCGTGCTCTTATCAAAAAACCAACAAGATCAAATTATGTTGTGGTTCAGTGATTGCAGAAACTCTGAACTAATCTTTAACATCTGTTTTGCCACTGTCTTTTCAAAAGCGAGTTTCAAAGCTTGTTGTGTTTCTTCTGAAACCTCCTCTGAGAACAACAGGAAATGCTCAGTCTTGAATTTATCAACTGGATTGTCTTCTCTTACCAGTTTTTTGTCACTGCAACTCTTGCAATTATACTGGGGTTCAGTAGGAACTGAAAAAATTTATAGACTGAACCAATTCTGCATGATTTTTTTGTTTTGTTCCCATTCAGTATTTATTGATAAAATTTAGTATTTGTTGCTAGGAGACATGGGAGATTCCCTTCTCCCATTTAGCTATAAGGATGGGGCAACAGACAGACATTACTCTAATGATTTTTCTGTCTGAGCACAAAAAGAATGCTGAAAAATACAATACCAACACATAACAATTCGGTTAGAGATAAGAAACCAGGTAACTTTCAGTAACTATTTAGATATTTACTTATCACTGACATTTAAATATTGTAATAATTTTAAATCTGAAATTAGAGTTGAACGCATATTACTTAAAGTCTAGAGCAGTTCTTTCTCTCAAAATATTAGTCATCAGAAGGTTTCATTAACTAGACTGATGACAGAGTGTAAAAAATATCTTTTATGGTGGAAATAATTAAGGAAGAAAATAGAAACATTTCATTTTCTTCATAAACATGAGCTTTTAACAAATTATAACTAGGCAACTAAATTAGTTTTTGGAATAGAGAGATAAAAAAATATATATAGAAACCCATTTAAAACTGAGTTTAAAGCAATTTTTTTCCCTGCACTGGACTCACCTCATGAATAGTATCTATATATCTTATATCTTTGAGAAATGACAATAAATCTCAGGCTTATTCAAGTCAGATTTGTGTTCTGTCGTTCTATCTCCATAATGTAGTTCCTCTTAGTACAAGCCACTAACCAATACTTTACACCTAAAACATTGCTGATGATGGTATCATTACTAATCAGGAATGATTCAGTAGTCCTAGCACCTTCACTCTTGCAGCATCATGAATCAAATCAAGGTTAGACATGTAGCAGAAGAAGTGCATTTCCTTTGCATTAGACAGACACATTCTTACAGTAGCAATAAACAGTATCGCTGACATCTTCACAACGTAACATACTATGTTCTGACAAAAGTCTGTGTATTTAATGTTGCCGGTAGTCACTGTTTCCAAGGAAAATAATTGACATCCAGTTATTACAACTAGTGTGACCTCAGTTTGCAAAACCAAATGCTGCTTATTTTCTGGGAGGCTTGTCACCATTAAGTGTTCAATTTCTGCTTCACAAAGGAAGGATCTTGGAGTGTATTCACATACTAGAAAATACATGTTAAAAACTCGGCTGGTTGCACTACCATTTTTGATCAATAATTAATAGCATTGGCTTTTTTTAGGTGCTGGGCATCAGAAGAGGCTGCCTCCTCTCTGGGAAGCTTTTAAACTCCCCAGGAAGGGCTTTTGGTGGCTTTTTTGGAGGAGCTCTGCATCAGAGGAGGCTGCCTCCTCTCTGAGAAACTTTTGAGGTGCCAGGGGGGATGGGTGGTGTCCTTCAGGTCGTTGACTAATTAGCAGGGACACGCCTCCATCCAGGAAGCCTTTAAACTCCCTAGTAAGGGGGTTGAGTGGCTTTTTTGAGGTGCTGGGCATCAGAAGAGGCTGCCTCCTCTCTGGGAAGCTTTTAAACTCCCCAGAAAGGGTTTTTAGTGGGGTNAGCTCTGCATCAGAGGAGGCTGCCTCCTCTCTGGGAAGCTTTTAAACTCCCCAGAAAGGGTTTTTAGTGGGGTTTTTTGAGGAGCTGGGCATCAGAAGAGGCTGCCTCCTCTCTGGGAAGCTTTTAAACTCCCCAGAAAGGGTTTTTAGTGGGGTTTTTTGAGGAGCTGGGCATCAGAAGAGGCTGCCTCCTCTCTGGGAAGCTTTTAAACTCCCCAGAAAGGGTTTTTAGTGGGGTTTTTTGAGGAGCTGGGCATCAGAAGAGGCTGCCTCCTCTCTGGAAAACCTTTGAGGTGCCAGGGGGGCCGGGCAGTGTCCTTCAGGTCGTTGAATAATTAGCAGGGGCACACCTCCCTCTGGGAAACTTTTGAGCCTTCTGGCATTTGAGTTGGCCAAGAGCGAGCACGTGGGCGGACTTAGGAGTGGGTTCCAGCCACCCAGGCTCTTCCTGGTTGCCACTATTTAAGGCTATTACATTCCTGGGAGTGTGGTGAACCGGGTTGTTGAGTGATAATAAGGCAGTTTGTGCAGGGCTGTGGAAGCTTTCTTGGTATCTAGCATCTCTGATTTGAATTCTATTTTTCCCTCTGCTTCCCCCAGCCAACAATGCCTCTGAAAAGATCTAAAAACATGAGCAAAAAGAGTGTGCTCACTCAAACAACATCTCTCCTAAGGGACACGGCTGTTCAGATCGCTGGCTGCGTGGAGTGCTGCAGTCTCCTGGTGGCTCCGGAGAGCAGTGGAAAAAATACCTTCATCCAGTGTGAACAGGTCAATGTCCTTCCTCTCATGGTAGCACACCTCAAGGATCAGGCAGAAAGGCTCCGNTTCTTGGTATCTAGCATCTCTGATTTGAATTCTATTTTTCCCTCTGCTTCCCCCAGCCAACAATGCCTCTGAAAAGATCTAAAAACATGAGCAAAAAGAGTGTGCTCACTCAAACAACATCTCTCCTAAGGGACACGGCTGTTCAGATCGCTGGCTGCGTGGAGTGCTGCAGTCTCCTGGTGGCTCCGGAGAGCAGTGGAAAAAATACCTTCATCCAGTGTGAACAGGTCAATGTCCT
>WEKX01012898.1:0-11251 GCA_013390025.1 Pitta sordida
TTCTTTCTGTCCTCAAATTAAAGGCACTCCTGCTTTGGGGGCAACATTATTGCCGAGTGAACTCAAAAGCTTGATTATTGAATTAGTAGAATAATAATACCTAGAGCAGATTGGACTAGATGATCTTCAAGGTCTTTTCCAACCCTATCAATACTATGGTACTATGATACCTAGAGCAGGTCTACTTCTTTTCTATCAATATAATGGAGGAACTGTGCTATTGTTGGCATAAGATGGGTTTTAAGTAGAAACAGATTAGAATACAAGACTCCTAGATCCCAGTTTGATGAAGGTGAGGGAGGGGAAGGGGAATCTCAGCAGTCTGATGTAGTACCAGGAACCTAGTATGACCAGCACAGAAGAAACTGTCTTTGATCTGGTCTCAGATCTTAAATATGTGAATTCATTATTGGGCTTTTTTATTTGGCTGTGCCTGAATCTCATTATTCCTGTTAAAAAGGCAGTGTTCACTCTGTGTGTCACACATGATGTGCACTTAAGTTTTTCACACCCAAGGAAATCACCCAAACTAAGTCCACTACCCATTCTGATGCAAAACATACAATTAAATAAGTTGTGAAATACATCACAATACAAATGCCTACACATAAGATGTATCAGAGATTTTGTTGGAAAGTACTGTAAAAGTGAAATACTTTAGGATGCATGATTTAAATTTTTTAGGTTATTCTTGCTGCGTTTTTTTACTACAAAGTTTTATAGACTTAGACATTCCCATCTGTAGTATAACACTGTCTATATAGAGAGTTATTATCTGTATGTATATATATACATCTATATACACACACATGGTATGACATGCAATAATTAAACTTTGAGCTGATTTATATCATATAGGAAAGGAAGGTGGAGGGTTTTTATGTGCAGGAGTCGAAATGGGAAGATTTGTGTTCTAAGAGAAATATGCATGAATCTTTGAAAACAATTGCTGCACATATTTATTAGTTCAAAATTAGAGGAATTCCTGGAAGAGGTGAAAATAAAGTAGAATGCGGGAGATAATCAGGAGTCCTAATGAAACAGAAAGAAATACATTAACTGGGGATCATGCTCAGCCTGACTGACCTGGGCTGATGAAGTTTCTTCTTTCAGTCAGGGTTAGGGTGGAAGATGATCCTTATGAAATCTTGAGGACGCTGGCCTACGCAGAGAAAGGGGTTGAGTGAACTTTTCAGGGAGTGTCACTGAGTGCTGACAAGGACTGACGCATACCATGAGTGGCAGCAGACTTTCTATATGACCTTGGCCGAGTCATTTAATCCCTCTGACTTGGTTTCCTCATCTGCAGAATAAGATACAAATAATAACACTTCCGTGCCTCACAAGAAGCAGTTGGGGTTACTTCACTACTGCTTCCAAGGCGTGTCCAGAGACAAATAGAAAAAATGCAGTGGAAACATAATTATTTGTTGCTGGAAAACTGTACAATATCAGATACCTTGTTGATCATGTCCTGACTATTTCTTGGGTGTCTAATATTATTAGAAAGCACCATAGGACCCCCTACCTTCCTCTTTCCTTGGCTTCCTTTATGTTTTTCTATTCAAGCAGTTGTGCACATGTTGTTAAGCAAAATTAGACAACCTCTCTTCCTATCAAAAAGTATGACTCTTTCAAAGATGACTGCTTTTTAGCTCCTGTAAATAATGAACCTGTGATTCCACAAATCTACAATCACATTCTCTTACCTAGGAACAACCTGTACAGATTGATACAAAGATAAGTAATAAACTTCCTTTAGTTGCACTTTTAAAGAAGTGTATAGCAAGTGTTTAAAGTCGATTTTGAATTCCCAAGGAATGTCCACTAGTAAGGACAACTCTCTCTTGGTGTAAGAGATTGAAAGAAACTCTATGTTCATTAATAACAGATCTGTGCTCATTAATGCCTTGTTTGGTCATACAGTANGAAGTATTCTGCATTGATAAATACAAATTGCATTCAAAGAGAATGTTTCAATAATACCAGTAGGTGATGTATGTGAAAGAGACAGTTTAGCCTCTCTGTGACTTTGAAAACAATGAATTTTGATTATTAACATTAAGGCTCCAGTTTTCCTTTGAGCTGAATATTTTGGTAGCGGATCCCTCTACTATCATGTCTTCCATTCCACTGACAGATGTTTAAGTTTACTTAGATCTGAATTTAGAGTCTGGAAAATCACTAACTAATGGCAGTCACAGTAGCTTATATGAAGTATTGCATAGGTTTGCAGCCCCACCCAAGCGCTCACCTTAAAAGCACATAAGGACAATACTATTTGTCAGCTTGCACAAGGCATGAGATGAGGTGATGCAATGTTCATACGTCACTGCTGTTGTATGTGCTGTTCTTGTCAGGTGTTTCTCCTGAGCAGCACTGAAGGGTATGGCATTGATAAGTCATGCAGTCTTGTTCCCCCTCATGTCTACTATGGCATAAAAGGTCTGGTAGAAGTAATCCATTTGATCCCTCCCTTCCTACTCTTTTGTAGTCAAGTTAAACCTTTTTTTTTTTCTCACTAATTCTCATGTAAGGTTCCCACTGACATCATTTAGGGGTGTGAGCCATTTTTATTATTTATAGAGCATCAGACTTAGACTAATATTAGCAGTGTTTAAATCAAACAGGAGAAGTGCTAGCATGAGCAAAGACTAGAAATTAAAGGCAAAAAGGAGTTGAAATTTTTTTATATGTGGGGAAATCATAACTTTTGTATCTTTTATTTCCAAGAAAATGTGGTTTCCTGAATTATCAGATAGTTACATGTTTATTGAGAGTACATTTAGCATATTTCCTTAAGAGTGAAAAATATACTATGTAAATTTTCATTGGCTCTTATGATGTACTCCTTTAATGTCATAATTTTTTTCTGAAGAGTAACACTATTTACAGCTAGAGCTGTTTTGAGAAATATCTAATTCTCCTGTGAGATATGTTGATACATTTTTGAGAAGAGAATCTATTTATTGAGCATAGGAAGCAAAATATTCCTTCGTAAATACAAAATACTTAAAGGCCTTGGAAACAGGGTATAAATCCTGATACGCTAGTATAATGTAAAAGACTGGTTTTGACAGAAAAGTAAATAAATCTATCTCTTAATTTAATCATTATGATACAATGCAGAAAGCTATTAAGGATCATCACCACTAAATTTAGACTAGAATCTGTTTCAAAATAGCTCAGTTGAGTACTTCCAAGTGTTAGGCAGACGGTATGCTGGAGGATTGCAGCAGTGATAACATTCTCTTATAGCACTAATACTGTGCCATGAGAAAACCTATTCCATTTGGACACGAAATGGGGGATATTACAGAAGTTTCTCAAGTTGTCAAAGTACATCTCAGGCAAGAAAATTTTAATTTTAACACTTGTAGGAATTATTCTTGGCCTTCCCTGTCTGAGCAAGGAGGAAACAAAAAGGACTGGGATAGCTTAGGAAGGCAGCTGGTACTTAAGAGGAGTAAAAGATGTTCAGAAAGAAATGTTTCTTTTTCAGAATCATGAAACTTAGTGTTTAGAAGAAATGAAGTTTCTTTCTTTCCCTTCACACTCACTTTTATGGTTCCACAGAGTCAGTCTGGATTACTTAACGAAAGATGTATGTAGCTATAAACTCCCCCACTTTATATTCATAAATCCATTTGTTATGCACATTTTCTATTCAATAATTTTTGAGTGGCTACTGTTATATTGTTCATTGTGTCCAGCACATCTGAGGTATGCAAGCAAGTAATTTTTCAATTCTGCACAGTCCAGGACTCAGTGCTGTATCATTACTTCACACTGGAAGCATCAAATTAGTTTGATAAGGATACCAGACCCTGATGAAAATAACCCTCATATATTTGACCTTGTTCTTCATACATACATGTTGAAATTAGCTGAAGCTTTGTTATTCTTTCTAGCATTTCCAGATGCTAGGCAAACTGCCAGAACAAAAATAATCTTTGACTCAGATATTGCAGAGATCAAGTGAAAAGTTATTGAGTGTCATGAAGGAGGTTGGAGGTCCTAATGTCAGTGAGGAAGAAGGAAGCAAGCTGCTTCATCTGATCTGGTTTAAGCAGCTTTTAGTAGAAACAAAATAGTTCCAGAAAACTCTGCCAGGGTTTGCAGTCCCTTGTTCCAGAAGATAGACTTTGCTTAGGTGAGCAGCTGGTTTCCCCTTTGTCCATCATGTACCCTTTAGAATGTTCACCCACTGCCCAGTAGGCCTCCCCTTCCTCTCAGTGTTCTAGACTCTGGCCTCTCTGCCATGTTTTCTTTTTTGTTCTAATGTGATTATTTTAAAGAAGGAGCAGCTAACTCTATATGGGCTCCCATACAATCAGCGATCTCAAAAAAAATCCCAACAAAAGCCAATATTCTCATGAGAATTTGCATTGAAGGCATTCCAAGCTCCAGGGGAGTCCATGTACATACAGCGGTGTTGATCTGCACTTGCACAGTAGCTTGAGTTCATAGCAAGCTTTGTCATCATGGTTTCACTAAAGTCAGGAGTTCACTACTTGTCCAGTTGGTATATAATTTACGATCTCAAAATTGTCCTTTCAACTGTGGAGACCTGAAAAAGACTTTTTTTTTTAATTGGCAATTATGAAGTACGGTTAAATTAATACTGAATCAGTGTTGTGTGTTTGGTTCAGTGGGGATCCTGCTCTTTGAAACAAACCACAAGCAGTGTGTTGTGTAAGAGAGACGCGGGTTTACAACTCGCACATTGTAAACTAATGGTCTGAGTCTTTACCAGCTTATTTAGTGTAGTATTTTATTAGTGCTACAGCCAACATAAGTATATTGCTTGTCTTATCTATGCTTCTTTATAACCACATTACTAAGATTACAGCAATTCATTGCCTGACATTTCTCTCTCTGCATGTCAAATCAAATGTTCATTGAGTGCTCACTGCTGTTCAGAGTAGCCTGGAGAAATAGTTCTCATCCCTCTGGTTACCTCTCAGTACCTGGGAATTAGAGCATTTGTGAGATCCCATCTCTTTGGTTATGTGTTTCTAGTGTGAGCAGTTGACATTCCTTTACTGTGTAATTTATTTGATGGTGTTACTGGTATGCTGTTGCATTTGTGGTGTGCAGCATGATTTTTCATTGCTATTTATAACATTGGTATTAATGGTAAGTTTGGTGGTATAGTTCGAGAAGAAAGATTATGATCTCTTCCCCAATGGATACCAGCAGATAGGAAATGCTGTATTTCATAATGGGACAATGTAAATAAAATACTACTCATTAATTAAAGGTGATTAACTGAATGAGAATACAGTTAGTTAAATACACTGAATCTTAAAAATAGCTAGTGTTGTATAGATATCACCATTTTATTATATTTTAAGTGCACAAATATCAAGGAATTGAAGAAGGTTCCTGTGAACAGTGTTTGGCTCATGGATTTCCTGGTATCACAGAATCATGGAATCATAGATGCACAGAATTCCCTAGTTGAATAGGAATGTCTGTCATATTATAAAGGTTTTTGAATGTGTCCATAGGAGGGCAAAAAAGCTGCTGAAAGAGTTGGAGGGAATATCCTGCGAGGAGCAGCAAAGGACTTTGGGCTTGTCAACTTCAGGAAAAGAAGTCTGAGGGGTGACCTCATTGTCCTACAACTTCCTTAGGAAGGCAAGTGGACAGGGAGACGCTGATCTCTTCTCCCTTATATCCAGCAATAGGACACATGGGAGAGGTTCAAAGCTGTGCTGGAAAGATTCAGACTGGACATTAGGAAGCATTTCTTTACTGAGAGGGTGGTCATGCGCTGCAACAGGCTTTCAAGAGAGGTGGTCAATGCCCCAAACCTGTCAGTGTTAAAGAGGTATCTGGACAGTGGCCTTAACAACATGCTCTGATCTGTGATCAGCCCTGGAGTGGTTAGGCAGTTGGGCTGGACAGATGATTGGAGATCCTGTCCAATTTTAAATATTGTATATTTCATCTAGCTTTGTCACTTCTCTCAGTTTTAAGTAAAGATCTTGTGAAAAAGTTTCTGAAAAGAAAAAAGAGTTTAGTTTGAATGCAGGTCAGATGCAATAACTTCAATTGTCCCCAAGTTCCATGAGATGAAACAGCCTCATTAACTCTTTAGGCTGAAAAATTGCTTGGCAGTATTACAATGGTTGGAATTTTTCATGTCTTCTCCAACTACAAGAAAGGAGTGAAAAGGTGAAAAACCAGCAGCTGTTACTCCAAGGTAACAGACTAATGTAGAATATTTTACTGTGATTGCTCATGAAATGTTAGTAGGGGGTTTTGTATAGCATAATTCTGCAGATTTTAGTCAACATATTAGGTTAGGCTCCCAACTTTCAGAGGCCCTACCTATGCCAGATGCCTAGATAAAGGTCAGAGGGGGTGTGACTCACCTATAAGGGTGTGTTGTCACCACCATCTCTGGGCAGGACAGTCCCACCTGTGGTGTCCCAATTTCCACGGCAGATGCACAGTTGACCCGGATTGGCTGCGCTGGTTCCCCGCCCTGCCACGGATTGGCCAAGCGTTCCACCTCCTCTCTCTCATCTTCCTGGGACACCTGCACTGCCCGGCTGCAGCTCCTCCACGCTGACCACAGAGGGACCGGAGGATGCCGACCCATCAACACTTGGTCGATAAGGTGTGTTACTGGGGATGTGGTGGACAGGGTGCACACTAACTGATGATATTTGTTCTCAGAGGCTAAAGAGTAAGTCTGTGGCTCATCAAGAGTGTCTAGGAGAAGAAAAGAAAGGAGAAAATACTCACAAAGAATGGGATCGAAAGTGTTATATAGGACTTAGTCTTAAATTGTTGGCAGGTCTTGCCAGGACTGTGTTTTTCGAATTACAGAAAGGTATTTATCATATTCATTAAATGCTCTATATTTAAAAGCTTTTAAAACAACTTTTGTCTCTATTCAGAGGTTTGCCCAAGGCTCTGGAGGAACAAACCACTAAAGTGTCTCTTCCTGAGTCCAGTAGATTTGAATATAGTAGCTAAGTATCACTAAGGGACCTAATTGTTGGCCTGAAGTCATGATAGACTAAATATGGAAGAGGATTCTTAAGGTCGCAGCTCAGGTGTTGCAAAGATGAGGGCCATATAGACTTTCAGGAAAAATGTTAAAATCTGTGATGAAAAATTCTTAGAATTTTTCGATCAGATGAAGGAATTGAGGATATAGTTAATTTTTCATAAACATATCCAGATAGAATCTTGAATTCCCTATGCTTTTATTTTATAAATATTTTCCTTTCTTTTTCTTTACATTTTTCATGGAGGAAAGGTAAACTTGTGCTGCAAGATAACATCATTGAATTGAGAATGTGTTGGAACTTGGGGCCCATGGAAACTATTTTCTGCCTCAAGTCAACTTGGAATTTTGTAAGATGCTTGTATCTCTCTTCCTCATCTAAAACCTGGTTCCAAAAATTTCATGATGAGACTCTTAGGATACTCTTGAACTATTAAATTAGAGAGTTGATGCACAGAGAAGGTATCTCAGCCTTGTTTCAGCTTGTTATGCTTGTGTTTCTGGGTCTTTTCTAGCTAGAAAAAGAGGAAAGGAAATGTTTCCTTTTCGTTCATGCAGCTCCAGACAATTTTCCAGTCCTAGCTAAACTAAGCACTTTGCTTTGAAATAGAACATCTAATTAGAAACAGATTTTTTTTCCGTCTCTCCATGAGTCAGACGATTTCAACAACGCATAGACTGGTTCATATTAAATCACTGTTTACCACATCTGTTGATATAATAGCACCTACATGCTGTATTTAAAACTTAATTAGAGGTGGGCCATGTCAAAATCGTCACAAGAGGTTGGATAACCACACCCAGTGTGCTGATACCAAAACATAACGCTTACCAGGATCCCATTTCAGTGACACTTTTGAGAGGAACAGTCTTCATCTTCTTTAAAGACGTGATAACTTGCATGTATCACTTTCCTGATTGCTGCACTAACTGGTTGAGACACCATACAAACCTTCATCTTCATTCTATAGGAGATCTTTCAATGCTTTTTAAAGTGGCTTTTTAAGTTACGTAGGTGTTTGGAACTGTTTTTCCTTTGCTTCCAGATGCTTCTGTTAGTTATTTCATTAGGACATGCAAAACTAAATGGACTTACATATTAACACATGAATTAAGGTACAAAGGTGAAGGACATTATTGAACATATCTCTTAGACTGTGTTGGAAACACTTTAAAAATTCTTGAGTAAATATCTCCATTCTTTGTTACTGTCTGTTGTGTCACACAAGGCAATCCCATAACAGACAGCATGTGAAATAGCATTGTTACAGACTTCTTGTGATTTAACAGTAGTATCAGCATTTTTGTAGCTGGAACTGTGAGTTATTTGTAAGATATAATGGCCTTAAAAATTATATGGTGCCATGATTGAATGTTCAGACTTTGTGCAAAGGCCATAAAATCTGGTGTTAAACAACCGAGAATACTATTAGGAAATGTTTCCTTTCTTTCTTGGAAACAGTTTACCATCAGTGGCAGTACTACAAATGAATTATAAGAAAAATACATTTTCTTTTCATGGATAGTCCTTGAAGCCTGGACTCCGGTCCTGCCCCATAGTTATGTGTTGTGAATTTCTGTTCTGAGTATAGTTTATTCTCGACCCATAGGAATCATGCACTAGTATTTTTTAATTGTTTAGAAGTTCCAGGTGACTTCGCAGAAGTCTAATGTGGAGTCTTTCGGGAAACAAATATTTTCAAAAACTTCAGGAGATCTCCAGAGTATTTGAATAGATTTCTTGACTGTGTTTCGTAAGTGTGAGTAGGGAAAGCAGTTGAAAGAGAGCATGCTAGTCATGGTTATATCTACAGCTGGAGAGGGCAAACACTGCATCTTAGTTCTTGAATAACCAATCTGCCAATGCAACCATGAGAAACTTTGTTTAAAGACTTTCCTTGTTCAAAGGCATAACACAAAAGGCATGATTGTTAATGGACTGCTTTCATTCAGCTAGGGAACTTAAACTGCCATTAATAATTCAGGTTTTAAAATTGAAATATTTGTGTATCTTATTGCGCTGTTCTGCCAATGTTTAGAAGTATTTTATTGTCATGTATTTTCTTCAAAATACATGAAAGCAAAAAAGGTGCAGATTTCTAGGCTTGTTCTGTTTCCTGTCATGGAGAAATGCAGAGATTGTCAAACATGGCAACTATTAAAAAGAAGTTATTGTGAACTGTATTGTCTTTTTGTTTCACAGATGAGGAGACACTCCTGCTTTGTTATTTTGTTCTGTGGGATATTTTTGCCTGGAATCCTTGGTTTTCCACAGACGAATACCTCAATCGATTGTGATTCTCTGTTGCCAAACTATGAAGTGGAACCACAGACATCTGCACCACCATATATTATAGCTGTAGCTTTTGATAACTTTGAGACAGGAAATGAAATCCAAGGTAAATAATATGAAAAATACTAAATTTTTCTGTCTTCCAGAATTACCAGTCTTCATAAAAATTCCCCCATTTCCATCTTAGTCTAGAATTTTTTTTTTAAACTTCAATCTTGTTTATCTATATCTGACATATTATTATTTTTTCTACCTATTAAATATATCTTAACCTTATGCTGTAATTTTGGTGACAAAGTTAAAGTTAAATGGGACAGCTGACTGAACTGGACCAATAATTAGTTCCTCATTAACTTTGTATTTGGGTATTTGCTGTTGAATCAGGCCTCTGCAATACAAAAGGATCCTACTCATTAGTTGTTCACATGCTGTCATCTTACAGGAAAATAAAAATTCAGGACGCAGCATGAGACAACTCAAGAGCAAGACATTTTGAGTCATCCTAAGAGCTGTATCCCAGATTTTATCAGATTGCAGGAGGTGGAGCTATTGTGATTTAAACCACCTTTTTATCTTCCTAATCCCAAATTGCTCTTGGAACACCTTAACATCCTTGTTTCTCCACACTATGTTGCCATCTCATGGTGCTGTCACGCTTCAAGTAACTTGTGAAAGCTTCTTTCTCTAACCAGTCATGCCAGAAGGAGCATGGGAGTGGAAGAGAGTTATAACCTGTCACATGTCTGTATCTCTATAGCTGAACAAGAGCATTATTAACTAAGAAGTGACTGTCTGGCTGGGATTCTGGTTTACTTGCCCCATGTAGCATGGATGTGGCTTCCACGGAGTGTGATATACAGGGAGGCGAATGGAGAAGCATTAGAATCCCATTTTAGCTGCCGTTCTTGGAAAATCGTGTGACTATCTCCTTCAGCGATAGGAGAGCTGTTTGATTAGTGATAGCTACTTTTAAAATACTATGGACAGAAAAATGATGGATGGATTGAAGGACATGCAGACTGTTCTGTGAGGTTAAATGGGATTTCTCAGGACAAAAATATTGAATCCCAGATGCTTCAAAACTTGATCTTCCCCCTCCTCCCTCTTTATTTTTTTTAACCATACAATAGATTAGCACTAGTATTCTGCTGCTTCAAATTGGTCTCAGGGAGCTGCACTAAGTATTTTGACCTGTGGCACTGGATGTGCCAGCACTCTTACAGTCTCATCTCTGCTTGGTTTAACACTGCATTCTAGTGCTGCATGTCTCTCTTTCCAGTTGTAATACATTTTTTAAAAATGTGACTGCATTTCAACCTTAGGCAAAAATTAGTCTTTTCTTTTAAAACAGAGGTAAAAAGGAATGCTATTTGCTTTTCCCAGTGGCTATTTTGAGTTTAGAGGCCTAACTGGACAAAAAATAAATCACCTTTTGGTCAGCAGGGCTACTGGTAATTTTGTAGAGCAGAATTTCTTTTTAAAATTGTCAATAAATCATAAATGTCACATTACTTTAAACAGAAGCACCTGTCCAGGTTTTTTTTTCCTTTATTGTCATCCTCCTTATGATTAAGAAAAGCTCTTCAAACATTTTTAAAAGCTGTCTTGTCCCTTGGAGTGAAGCAAATTAGATGTTAAGCATTTAGAAGGATTCAGTTGTGTATGAAACCTAAAATTCTCAAAATATCTCTTTTCAGTGACTCTAGAAGCACTTGGAGAAGCTGGTTTTAAAGGATTTAATCTACAAGCTCGAGAAATAGATGGAGATATTCCTGTTGGTACTTTTAAAATTACAGACCCAAACACTAAAGGCTTGGAATGTCATAACGTGACGGTATGTTTGCAGTCTCTGGAATACTTACTTAACCTTGGTTTTCTTTTAAATAATAGTAGTAGTGAGCTTTTTTTTATATGGCAAAGCTGCTTCATCA
>WEKX01012898.1:21930-33525 GCA_013390025.1 Pitta sordida
ATTATTAATTAATTAATAATTATTAATTATTAATAATAATTATTAATTAATCATACATACATTTCATACAGGGCTACAGACCTCAGGGTGGCATTTCCTATGGCCAGGTAAGCATCAGTCAGTCACCAGTCACCACGCAGCATCTGAGAAACAGAGTGCCACGGCACTGCAAAAGCCCTTAGCAGTTCCTCCAAATTTGAACTTGAAGGACATTTACTATGGCAGTGTGTATTCTCACACTTAAAAGTTATCCACGTGCTACCTCTTTATCTGGAATCCCAGTGTGTGTAACCATGGCACCCAGCACCCTGTCAGAGCCAGGAGCATGTCCTCCTCTTCGTACTGCCCTGCAGAGCTTTAGGAAGTAGTTGCTTGCTTTTCCTAATGCAGGCTGAGTCCCTTAGCAAAGGGGAAGTAACCAGATTATGTCCTTGTCCTAGGGTGGGCCAAGTTTCTCGAGTGGCAGCAGCTCCTACGGCCAGGTAAGCAAACTGGGTACTCTGTAGGGAGTTCATCACTGGTCTCTGTGTGACTGGAATGACTGACAGATTTTGGAGAGTGATGTTTCCCTTGGTAATTGGGTCTTAATTGGAGTCACATCTTTTGCTAAGAATAGGACATTTTGCTGCACAGATGCCAGTGCGCTGCTGTGTCTCCTTTGGCACAAGGAGAACTGTTTTGGGAACCTCACTGCAGCTATATTTTCATAAACATTTTGCTCTTTAAAGAAACCTCCTTGTCAAGGTGCTGAATACATCCTTTCTTTTTTTAAAGGGTTCCCAAGGCAGCCAGTCCTATGGCCAGGTGAGACTTCTGTTGCTGAAATGCACTGAGCTTTTCCTGTAGGAACCTGTCTTGTAAATGGATTTGGAGGGGTGGGTGGGATTTTTTTCCGTCTTGACGTTACTGAGCCACCCTTGATTTGTGTCATTGAAATAACATAAGGAGAAAAGAACATATTAGAGAGGGACCTTTGATGGAACTGAGCTTATNTGTCACAGAATGCAGACATTTCTATTTTTCTGACTTTTGTTCAGAAAATTATGATCTAATACTGGTATTGGTGTTCAACTATTTGTTTTAATGTTTACAGAGGTATTCCCATGTGTGATGGCTTGAACTGAAATAACTGTAGTGAAATGACTGTATTGCATTCAGAGTGGCCTCTGAAAGGTGCAGAAAGGTCACAGCACTGAGAGGAAGTGATTCTGGGTTTATTACCACACCATCAACCTCTCACTGGTAGATTCAGATCCCATGTATATCACATACCAAATTAGAAGAAATTGTTATTTAGCCGTATCCAAAATTGTGAAGAATCATGACTGTGGACCTGTGTGCAATGTCTTCCAGCATTGCTTAAAGTCATCAAGCCATTAAGCCATCAAGCTTAAGAAGATAAAGCTACTTGTTTGAAAGACAAGTGCAAGAATTTATTTATTGTTACATATATGAACAAATTTTAACTTATGTTGTCATAAATTGCTGCCAACTGAAACTTGAGAATATTCATAGAATGAAACCAAGTATTAAAGCTCTTCAAGATGTTCTTCTCTTGTGTGCTCAGGGTGTGGGGGAAGCAAGTCAGTCAATATGTTCTGTGGCACTACATGCAACAAGAAAAAGTGTTTCACAGGACTGAGTGCGTATAACTTTTAGAGATAAGGGGCACAGGGAGGTCAGTACTCAACATCAGAAATACTTAATGTGCACAAGGTCGCTGGCAGTCATGGCTTTGGCTGAGAATAGGACATTCTGCTGACCAGATGCCAGTGTACTGTTCTGACTCATTTGTGTTTTTGAGAAAACCATGTGCAGCTGTATTTCCATAAACATTGTTTCTTTCAAGAAGGTTCCTTGTCAATGTAGTAAATATGTCTTTTTTTTTTTTAAAGGGTTCCCAAGGTAGCCAGTCCTATGGTCAGGTGAGACTTTTTTGCTGAAATGCATTGAGCTTTTTTGTATTTTAAATGGATGTTGAGGTGTCGGTGGGTTTTTATCCTCCTTGGTACTGCTGAGTGGTCCTTCATTTCTGTTTGTACCAAAAAATATCATGAAGGGAAGAAGAACATAGTACAGAGGAACTTCTAGTGGAACTGGTCTTTTCTGTCACAGACTATACAGTTCTATTTGCAAATGACTTCTTGCCTTTCTTACAGGGCTACAGACCTCAAGGTGGCATTTCCTATGGCCAGGTAAGCATCAGTCAGTCACCAGTCACCACGCAGCATCTGAGAAACAGAGTGCCACGGCACTGCAAAAGNACCTCCTTGTCAAGGTGCTGAATACATCCTTTCTTTTTTTAAAGGGTTCCCAAGGCAGCCAGTCCTATGGCCAGGTGAGACTTCTGTTGCTGAAATGCACTGAGCTTTTCCTGTAGGAACCTGTCTTGTAAATGGACTTGGAGGGGTGGGTGGGATTTTTTCCGTCTTGATGTTACTGAGCCACCCTTGATTTGTGTCATTGAAATACCATAAGGAGAAAAGAACATATTAGAGAGGGACCTTTGATGGAACTGAGCTTATTTCTCTGGTATTCTGTGATTCTGTTGCAGCTGTGCTAAGACTATAGAGCTCTGCTTGCAAGTAAGTTCTTGCCTTTCTTGCAGGGCTACCAGCCTCAAGGTGGCAGCTCCTATGGTCAGGCAAGTGTCAGAATACAGCATTTGAGGATGTGGAGTATCATAGCCCTGCAAAATTTGGCAAATCTATTTTTTTTTTGTTCAATTTATATTGAGTTCTTTAAAAAAATCTAAATCTGTTTCAAAACTTTTGTTGTGAAAATTACTATTGTGTTTTTCATTGCTCTCTGCAGGAATCATAAGTTTCTGATGCTATCTTACCTTTCACATGGCTATGGAATTTTAAAATTTATTGTGGAAATAGTCTATTTGATGCTATTCCCATTCCAGTTGATCTACATGGTACAAGGCAAACTTGTAGTCAGTTCTTCAATGTCTCCTTTGCTCTCAGTACAGAGAAACAGTGCTGAGGAACTAAAGAACCTTAAGTCAGGTTCTCAGGTACAGGCAGATTTGGTCATGGAGCCTGCAGCTGATGAATGTTTATCTCCCTCTACAGTTTTTATGTAAATTAAGGCAAACTTAAGATACCAATGAATTTTTTAAAGATCTCTTTTTCAGATAGTGGAAAAGTACAAGATACTACAAATTGGTTTTGATAAATCCCATTTTCATTACTGTCCCAGTCAGCTGTGGCAGGTATCTGCAGGTACATGAAACAACTGCTCTTCTATGAGATTATATTGAGGGCAGATTAAATTTTACCCACAGTAACTTTATATTATTCAAACATTTTCCAAAGGTACTGTCATCTTCGGCTAATTCATTTGACCTTCTGATTTTAATTACTTCGTTTTGTTTCCATTTGATGAATCTATATTTTTTAAGATTCTTCGTAATTTTAAAAATTATTTTTCATCTTTACTTTCCCTTAGAGGAAAGGCATTGTGCAACTGGGGACTATGAAAAATACAAATATAGGAAATCAGTATTCACATAGTGTTAGCCATCTAAGCCCAGTGTCTGAGAAACAGCAGGCAAAATAAACATAAGAAAATATTACATCCATTCCTGGAAAACTTTCATATGACTAGAGTCCCATCAGAGATGGATGTAAAACTACCCTACAGTTCTCATTCAATAAATACAGCTCTTCATCCTGAATAAGAAATATCAAAATAACTCCAGTTAAGCAGCAGAGTCTGTACAGTCTGTCTTACTCTTTTTGGGATTTTTCCCCACAAAGAGACAAATTCTAGAAAGGCATCTGCTTCAAAAATTAATTAATTATTAATTAATTAATAATTATTAATTATTATTAATAATTATTAATCATACATACATTTCATACAGGGCTACAGACCTCAGGGTGGCATTTCCTATGGCCAGGTAAGCATCAGTCAGTCACCAGTCACCACGCAGCATCTGAGAAACAGAGTGCCATGGCACTGCAAAAACACTTAGCAGTTCGTCTGAATTTGAACTTGAAGGACATTTACTATGGCAGTGTGTATTCTCACACTTAAAAGTTATCCACGTGNGTCATTGAAATACCATAAGGAGAAAAGAACATATTAGAGAGGGACCTTTGATGGAACTGAGCTTATTTCTCTGGTATTCTGTGATTCTGTTGCAGCTGTGCTAAGGCTATAGAGCTCTGCTTGCAATTAAGTTCTTGCCTTTCTTGCAGGGCTACCAGCCTCAAGGTGGCAGCTCCTATGGTCAGGCAAGTGTCACTCTGGCACCAATCATTATACAGCATGTATGGCATGTTCCCATATATGTATTGAGAATTCAAGGGGGTTTGTCTTGAAATAGTATAGTAAGTGTTCATTTGAAGTAAGAGTTGTGAACTTTTTCTCGTATGACTCTGTCAATAACAGGCTCACTGAAGCCTCTCAGGTGTCAGTATGTAGGTGTTAGCTTTCTGATGTAATATAGTACTCAACATACATAATACTTTACCAGACAATTAACTGTAGGATGTCCTTGGTATTCTACCTTCTACGGGGTCTTTAAAATTCGTTTCTGTATTTGAAATGGAGAAAAGGAATGAAAATGAATGTTTGTATTATGTGCTGCTCTTCTTTTTCCCAGCAGGGTGGATCCGTTTCTTCAAGTGGCAGCAATGGTTGTGGACAAGTAAGTCCTCTTTCTCAAAATTATTTGAAAACTAGACCCACCTTTTGTTTCCCATAGTAATGTACCTCTCTTTCCATGTGGTTCACAACTAGCCCTTCTTTGATCATCTATGTGCATGAGTCTTGGTGACTGTGGGTATGGAAGTGACAGGGGGTAAAGCCACATGCTTAAAAGATTAAATAAAATTAGACTCACCCTCTGTAAAGTTTTATGTTGAATTTTGTTCTCACATAAGAAGTTTTGAGAAAGCTTATTACTTGGAAAGAAAAATGAAATTATAGTCATTTACCTTTTCGTTTGGTTTGTTTGTTTTTAACAGGGTGTTTCATATGATAGCAATCCCTGCCACCAGGTAAATGGTCTTGCTCCTCTTGTTTTAAGATGCATCTAAAATTAATTATGCCACTAACTCATGTAGCGCAAATTCATGTAATCTCACCAATTAGGAGATTTCTATACACAGGAGTATCACAGGACTTTGGAGTCTTTTTTACCCCTTTTCTCCTGGCATTATGTCTGTGATATATCTAGCTCTATGGCACATTAAGGCCAGATTCTGGTAAAAAGAAATCTGCTGCAGAGATGCTTAACTGGCAGGACCTAAATCAGGGGTAGAGCTCACCAGCCTCTCTGTGAGTTTTTCCTGTCAAAAGTTAGAAAATATTTTAGGATTGTCATTTGAGGTTCCTGGAGCAAACTGGCCTGACAATTCATTCAGTTTGTGCAGTGAACTATAGATAGCTACATGAGTATTTGTTGCAAGTTTCAGTGTTGGAACTCCAAAACCCACTATCCTAAAGGATGTACTAGATTATTATTGCTCAGAATTTAGTTCCTCAATCCCCTTGTAAAACCAGTTACAACATTCTTCTATAGCAGCTGGTCCATTGCTTATCAGGAGGACATTAAAAGCAGAGAACAATTAGAAAAAAATATTTTAAAAACACATGGTATATACATAACTAAGAGGAATCAAAAATTTTTTGCCATCTTGGGAAATGTCATTTATTTTCACAAATAACCTCACAGGGGTTTTATGAGGTTTTACTTCCATAATGGCCAGTCGATTTCCAATCTGTAATATTGTAGTATTAATTCTAATTAGGTTTTGGTTTTGTTACTTAACAGAGTGGATCATCATCATCCTCACAAAATTATGGTGGCAATCAGGTAGGTAGGCCTTGAATTTGTCCTGGTAAGAATTTTTATCGTATTTGTTAATTTATCCAGATATCGTGAAAGCTGTATTTGTTGAAAGTAATCCTAGGGAAATATTTATTCCATCTTTACACCCCCCGAAGAAAATCTTAGGTTTTTCTGAAATTTGCTTTATATTTGTTTTATAGGATGGATCCTTCTCACAAAACTATGGTGGAGGCCAAGTAAGTAATACTCTATTTCTCTTCTTGTACATTACTTGATTTAAGCTTTAGCCTCTGCTCAAAATCAGGTTCCTACATCCTAGTTTTCTCTGACTTCTGTTGGTTTGTTTGTTTTAAAGGGTGGATCATCCTCAGACACCTATTATGACAGTCAGGTAAATGGTTCTTTCTTTCTCTTAGTTACATATTATTTGTAGTCTCTGCATTATCTTCCTCCTCTTCTTTTTTTGGATTGGATTTGGGCTTTTTTTTCCTTTACTGAAGATTGGAACATTCCCTGTAAGTAACTATTGTATTTATGTATTTGGCTCCTTATTTTTCCTTATAAAGATCTGAATTTAATTTAACTAAGCTTTTCCTTTCCATGAGCATCTCTTCTGTCTTGCACAGTACCACAGTAAAATGTATTTTTAACAATCTATTTTTGTGAGGAAATAACTGATAACTGCTGTTCTTCTAGGATTCACAGTATTCCTCAGATGATAATCCCAATGCTTGTGATGAAGTGAGTGTCCTTTCTCTAATATATTTTCATTGCAACATTAAAACTAATTTAGAAAAGGCTTTGGAGAATATGAACTAGAGATTTTTGTTTTGTCTGTATACAGTATCAGCAACAATTCATTTTCTATAACCTTGCTGTATTTAAATATGTACTTCTTTAAAAAAGGAAATAATTTATTGTTTTCCAGAATGACACTACCTACAATGCCAATCGTCAGGTAAATACTTTGTTTCTTCTGTGGTATTCAAGATCTTATGATGAATGACAATGTCAATAACTGAAAACTTCGACATTACACCTGGGGACCTCTCACTGTAGTATATGATTGCTCTATAGTACCCCTCAAAAAGTTAATTATTTCTCGGGACTCAAGGCTGTTGTACAATTATTTAAAACTGCACAAGACAGAGTATATACTAATACATTTTCTTCATAATATATGCACTTTAACTGAATAGTTTTGGGAATTAGCCACCTGGGTACATGCGGCATGTAGCCACCTCAAGCGTTTTTCACTCGTTCAGATTTAAACCCGCTTTAATGATGTTATTNAAAGAAGAAAGTTCGTGCTGCCCGCGTAAGCAACAGTTTTTTTCTTTTCTTTTTTTACTGCGTTTAGGATTTCAGCCCTAATTTTACCTAATTTGTAATAAATATGCCTAATTTTCCTGATTAAGTTGTCCTAATTAATATTCTCCTATTAAACGAAAANGTACATGCGGCATGTAGCCACCTCAAGCGTTTTTCACTCGTTCAGATTTAAACCCGCTTTAATGATGTTATTCTAAAGTAACATTTGTCCCTGGAAATACTCTCTGTGAAGACTTTCCATCTACAAGCAGACACTGATTAACATGGATGGATTGTGACCCATCAAATACTATTTTGTAAATAATTGACATTTCCTCCTAATTCTTTCTGTTCATAAAAGCTTTTTCCATCTGTCACGGCCTCCCTTTGTTTTACTGCCATCTACAGACACCTCCTCCCAACACCTACTTGCCTTTTCTTAGTTGACAGCCATACACTTTTCTGCTTCATTGTTGTCCCTATCTTTCCTCTCTACTACTCCAGTACTGCACTAAACATATATTCTAGGAAATAAGGAGACCGCCTGAAAACATCTTTTGTTTGGGCTTGTATTTTCCCTGAATGTGTTGCACTAGGTTCCGTGCAAAAGGTTCTGAAAAAAAAAGTCCTTCAGCAGCAAGCCCTGTCCAGGAGCCTCATCACTTCCTCCTCTGCTCACAAAAGCTACTAGTATTTCCTTGTTTATCTCTATCCAGTCGAAGGACAGGGAATGNCTCTTTGCAAGAATTGCTTTAACAGAGAAAAAAGATGCAAAAAACCCCCATGAAAAGCATGCTTTGAAGTATAAGGCAGCTTAAATTCCTCTTCTTCATTAACTCTTCTTCATATACAGAGCTGGTGCAGGCTAAAGTTAAAATTAAATGAGTATCATTCAAACAAAGGGCAGCTGAAATTTTAGATGACAAAAGATAGAACAACCAAGAAAGAATAATGTTTGGTAATCTCCTGTGCTCAGCATGTTGTGGAGAGGATACAGATCTATGTACTGTATAGCCTCAAGTCAGACTCAGCAGCAGTCTATAAAAATTATATGCAAATAACCTTTTATAGTAAGCCATTCTTGCTCAATGTATGTATTAAAGGGTCTGGGGCTGTTATAAATAAATACAGGGGAGGGGGAGAAAGAAGGCCTATCACTGGTCATAGAGTTTTCATCTCTTAATAGCAGATATTATTGGTTTTTTACAGGATACATCACATGCTTTAAGCAGAAGAGCCTATGAAGTACAGGTGAACCATTTTTGTAACCTTCCCTGAAGTACCACTGGTGCTGCAGCTCTTCGATGTATAACCTACAATAAGCAGAAGGCCCTAGTTTCCACGAGGATTCTGTTTAGGGTTGGGTAGTTCTTTCCCCAAAGCACTATGTATTTTAATGTATTACCCTTATGGAAATATATGTCATTTTATGTTTCTTCACAGAATGCATCTTCTCCTTCAAACAGCAGCCACACTGACGTCCAGGTAATAGCATAGGCTCAGCTGCATATTATCATTGTAAACAGCTTTCTGATAAATTATATGTATTTCATTCTGAAAGTTAGGGTCCACTAATTTTTCTGTGCTGAAGGATGCTATTTGGATTTGGCAGCATTTTCCCTATAAAGTTATAATTTTACACAGTTGTAAATACATACTGCTAATGGCCCCAGGATATACAGTCTCTTCTGTTCCTTCACTCCATTATGCAGGTAAACATCACAGTGCTTATTTACATAACATTTTGTAAAGTCATTTGCAAAATGCATACAAAATAGTTTTAGAATCTTTTTTTTAAAGGAATCCTGCTCTAGTGATGGTAATGGCCAGATATAATTTTTTTTTAATTTTGAATTTGGTAAGAATGTACATTTTAGGGATTATGTACTTCTGCTACAAAAGCAGATCCAACTTTCACATCCTGTAGGACTATGTACTGATACAGCAGTGTATGTGGTGGAGAATTTTGCAAAATTTGACTGATCCAGAGTGGCACCTGATTCTGTTTTTCTTAATATTTTATATAGTATTGGAACACATCAGCATCCCAGAGATCTGAGACCCCACATTATGGAGATTTAACAATAATCCTCTGTCTCAAGAGAGTTTGAAGTCTTATTCAATAGTGCAGTTAGACCTCTAAGCTACAGAAAGTAACAGTTTTCTTATTCAGTTTTCCTGCTACCCATTCCCTGTATTGTATCAAGTCACTAATTAGTGCTCATCCAAATTTATGTTTTCACAATAATCCAGAAGATAATGCTTGTTGATGCAAGGAAGTAGTAGAAAGTACTTCTCGCTACATGATTTTATATTTTATATTTTGATAAAATATAATTGTTTTCTTCACAGGGTGGATCATTTATTGCAACCAGTGGTGGATCAAGTAATCAGGTCAAGATTTTCTTTATTTTTAACTAGTTTTGTCCAGATATCTTCCTGGTAATTAAACTCATTAAATTCAGGAGTCAGAGTTTAGGTCAAGTAGCTTTGAGTGGAGGATTGGTCATGTTGTGCATTAAATTGTAAATTAATGACCCTGTTCAGATGAAATTTATCAGCAATGGTTCTCTGAAATAATTTTTAACCTTGTTTCAGTGTCATGTACGTTTTATTGGTGAGAGCACAATGGCAAATCTCTGTCCTCTTGCCTACCCTGATACTTCTGTCTTGCTGAGGACTCTCTCCTTGAGGCACAGCACTGAGATGTACTATCAGCCTAATTCCCAAAGCTAATGTCAACTACACAGAGCTATGCTGTCCTCTCATTTGTTCTAGGTATAGGTATGGTCACAGCTACTCTGTAATCCCACAGTCTGTCTTCCTTTAAACAGCTTCACATCCAAAATAAGATTTCATTTTAAACTTCTGCAAAGCAATAATTTTTTTCTATTTTAAATTTATAGGGTGGTTGCGTGTGTCCTGATGGAAGCAGTGGTTATAGACAGGTAATTATTTTTCTGAGTGTATACTTCCATCTGCATAATGGAGTGTTTTAAATTAATCACTTAGTAAATATGGACACTTGATTAACACTAAACTTTAATGTAGAACCATATGCAATGAAATGGAAGATTGAGTTCCACTTCACTTGAGCAGCATAATTACCATTTGGCCACTAGCTTTCTGTAACTGTGCTTGGTGATCTAAGTGCTCTGTCACTTGCCTGTTACATGCTAATCATTCATTACTTTCAAAAAACAGTCAGTATGCCTTGTGGTAACCACAGAATTTATTGCATCCAGCATAATTTCCTTGTCTTTCTCACTGATGCAATAAAATACTGTCACTAAAATATAAAACTCCTATAAATGTTTCAAAATTTAATGTCTTCAGTCAACTTTTAAACTGTTCTTTCCCATAAAGAGAATCACTTCAATGCTACTGTCAGTGGTACTGGATAAACTTTTCTCCTAGGCAATGCTGAAAAAAAGGAAAAAAAAGATGAAGAATTTGCTCACTTGGTCTTGCTAGACTAGTTTTATCAGGTTTTTGATTTGGGTTTTAAAGTCACCTCTCTTCTGCCAGAATGCTTATTTTTGAGCCTGTTATTGAAACACTATTTACATTAACTGATTTGGATGATGTAATACTGAAACTTCATTGAGGAAAAATTTTTGTCATGAGATTGTAAATCTATATAAACAAATCCATTTACAAGGAGAAAGGTGGGCATCTTTGTGCAAGTTTTCATTCTACTAAATCTTTTTTGTTTACACACTGTAAGTTGCAAAAAAAGACTTGGTTTTTAACAGCAATCCACCACAGCTTGGTTGGGGAGAGGAGATTGTATTCAATTGTTATCAACAAAAATTTTCAACATGCTATGAACAAAAATTTTCAACATGAAGAANAAAGGCAAGACCTTAGTCTACAAATAAACTTGAGGAAGTAGTCAAAGCATAGAATAATATGTTCCCTGTTTGGTAGATAAAGGGGATGTGACAGTAATAATGGAAGCTACGGACTTGTAAATAATCTTCTATTTTAAGTGGTCAGCTGAAAAATCTGCAATCCTAAACACTATTTACACTTTGCCAGTTCAGTATTCTGCCCATTTTTAGAAAGACCATCAAGGTCATGATCATCTATAACAACATAAAGACTGCAAGGTATAACACAGGATTCTGTGATTAGAAAAAATAAAATTAAATGTTACTACTACTTTCAGATCTTTTAACCTAAAAAACCCCAAATACAGTACCTGCTGAAATTGTCCTCATCTCTTACAAAACCTGCCCAGCCTTCGCTTTTAATGCTTGCTGTAATGTCCTCCTCAAAAGCTTTATTTGAAAGAATAGAAATGTAGAATGGACACAGTTATGTAAATATCTGCTTACAAGAAAATAGCCAGTCTGTGTTTTCATTTCAGGGAGCCCCAGGTTCTTCACACAGCACATATTCTGGTAACCAGGTAAACATTCAGATAAAATGCCCTATTCACAAGCTCCATCCAAAACCTTCCCTTGAAGGAG
>WEKX01012898.1:37126-59436 GCA_013390025.1 Pitta sordida
GCCCTGCTGTACCTAGAGGTGTGAAGCTTGACAGAGAACAGTACAGAATGGGATCTGTATTTTTCCTGCAGAATTCAAATTTCAGCTGTTTAAGAAAGTGGACACCGAAAGATTTCTTCCACTTTAACAATAGTGGTCTTGAATTTTAATTAGGGACATAAAAATTAGCTCAAAATTGAGAGATGGAGTATAAAGTGAGAACCTGACAAGGAAGTATTCAAACCCTCATTTGCAAGAAAATAGCTGGTCTGTGTTTTTGTTTCAGGGTGGCCCAGGTTCTTCCCATGGTTCTTACTCTGGTAACCAGGTAAATATTGTATTCTGGTCACTCTACCTTCTCTGAAACAGTGTAAAAGTATTCCTTGAGAGAACAATTTGACTGCAAAACAGTGAATTTCTGTTTTCTATGCAGGGAGGGGCTTCCTTCTATCCTGCTGAATCTTATGGACAGGTAAGTGTTCCTTCTTGTTTATAGAGATAACATACTTCTTTTAACTTCACTCATATTCCCCATATAGTGGCAGTTGCTAAATACGTAACACCCAAGAATTGAATCAACTGTTCACAACTTACCACATGAAATTTGTCAGAGGAAAAGACTAAACTGCATTTACAGTTTCCATGGAGGGATCTTTCATCCAAATAAGAGAATTTGTTATAGAAAGTTCCTTCTTGTTTAACAGTATTGCCCTGGAGTGAGAGTCAGCGACATTGGTATTTACACCAGCCTGTTTGCAGGAAAATAGCCAGTCTGTGTTTTCATTTCAGGGAGCCCCAGGTTCTTCACACAGCACATATTCTGGTAACCAGGTAAACATTCAGATAAAATGCCCTATTCACAAGCTCCATCCAAAACCTTCCCTTGAAGGAGTAGTCAAATACAACCCAGTAACCCATTCTGTCTTCTGCACAGGGAAGGCCTTTCTTGTACCCTGGAGGATCCTATGGACAGGTAGTAGTAGTTCTTCCTCCCTTACCTGGATAACACAGATTCCCATTCTCCTGATTCCATCACTCCCAGTATTGTGAGTGACATGACAGGCTATAATTACAGACCTGACTGTTGTCCCTTAGAACAGAAGACCTAAATTAGCCCTGCTGTACCTAGAGGTGTGAAGCTTGACAGAGAACAGCACAGGATGGGATTTGTAGTTTTCCTACAGAATTCAAATCTCAGCAGGTTAAGAAAGCCATCACCAGAAGATTTCTTCCACTTTAACAATAGTGGTCTTGATATTTTAATTAGGGACATAAAAACTAGCTCAAAATTGAGAGAAGGAGTATAAAGTGAGATAAATACCTGACAGGCAGATATTTAAACTCTCATCTGTGAAAAAATACGTAGCTGGTCTTTGTTTTTGTTTCAGGGTGGCCCAGGTTCTTCCCATGGTTCTTACTCTGGTAACCAGGTAAATACTGTATTCTGGTCACTCTACCTTCTCTGAAACAGTGTAAAAGTATTCCTTGAGAGAACAATTTGACTGCAAAACAGTGAATTTCTGTTTTCTATGCAGGGAGGGGCTTCCTTCTATCCTGCTGAATCTTATGGACAGGTAAGTGTTCCTTCTTGTTTATAGAGATAACATACTTCTTTTAACTTCACTCATATTCCCCATATAGTGGCAGTTGCTAAATACGTAACACCCAAGAATTGAATCAACTGTTCACAACTTACCACATGAAATTTGTCAGAGGAAAAGACTAAACTGCATTTACAGTTTCCATGGAGGGATCTTTCATCCAAATAAGAGAATTTGTTATAGAAAGTTCCTTCTTGTTTAACAGTATTGCCCTGGAGTGAGAGTCAGCGACATTGGTATTTACACCAGCCTGTTTGCAGGAAAATAGCCAGTCTGTGTTTTCATTTCAGGGAGCCCCAGGTTCTTCACACAGCACATATTCTGGTAACCAGGTAAACATTCAGATAAAATGCCCTATTCACAAGCTCCATCCAAAACCTTCCCTTGAAGGAGTAGTCAAATACAACCCAGTAACCCATTCTGTCTTCTGCACAGGGAAGGCCTTTCTTGTACCCTGGAGGATCCTATGGACAGGTAGTAGTAGTTCTTCCTCCCTTACCAGGATAACACCCTGGCCTTCATTCCCAATATTGTGGGTAGTATGGCACACTTGCATGACAGTACCAACTCAACCTTGATGTACCTAGAGGTGTGAAGCTTGACAGAGAACAGCACAGGATGGGATTTGTAGTTTTCCTACAGAATTCAAATCTCAGCAGGTTAAGAAAGCCATCACCAGAAGATTTCTTCCACTTTAACAATAGTGGTCTTGATATTTTAATTAGGGACATAAAAACTAGCTCAAAATTGAGAGAAGGAGTATAAAGTGAGATAAATACCTGACAGGCAGATATTTAAACTCTCATCTGTGAAAAAATACGTAGCTGGTCTTTGTTTTTGTTTCAGGGTGGCCCAGGTTCTTCCCATGGTTCTTACTCTGGTAACCAGGTAAATACTGTATTCTGGTCACTCTACCTTCTCTGAAACAGTGTAAAAGTATTCCTTGAGAGAACAATTTGACTGCAAAACAGTAAATTTCTGTTTTCTATGCAGGGAGGGGCTTCCTCCTATCCTGGTGGATCTTATGGACAGGTAAGTGTTCTTGTTTGTGGAGATAATGGACTTCCAATTTCATTCTCCTTCTGTTCTTGAAAGATAGAAAATGCTGTCTCAGAGGAACTAAANCATTCTGTCTTCTGCACAGGGAAGGCCTTACTTGTACCCTGGAGGATCCTATGGACAGGTAGTAGTAGTTCTTCCTCCCTTACCAGGATAACACCCTGGCCTTCATTCCCAATATTGTGGGTAGTATGGCACACTTGCATGACAGTACCAACTCAACCTTGATGTACCTAGAGGTGTGAAGCTTGACAGAGAACAGCACAGGATGGGATTTGTAGTTTTCCTACAGAATTCAAATCTCAGCAGGTTAAGAAAGCCATCACCAGAAGATTTCTTCCACTTTAACAATAGTGGTCTTGATATTTTAATTAGGGACATAAAAACTAGCTCAAAATTGAGAGAAGGAGTATAAAGTGAGATAAATACCTGACAGGCAGATATTTAAACTCTCATCTGTGAAAAAATACGTAGCTGGTCTTTGTTTTTGTTTCAGGGTGGCCCAGGTTCTTCCCATGGTTCTTACTCTGGTAACCAGGTAAATACTGTATTCTGGTCACTCTACCTTCTCTGAAACAGTGTAAAAGTATTCCTTGAGAGAACAATTTGACTGCAAAACAGTAAATTTCTGTTTTCTATGCAGGGAGGGGCTTCCTCCTATCCTGGTGGATCTTATGGACAGGTAAGTGTTCTTGTTTGTGGAGATAATGGACTTCCAATTTCATTCTCCTTCTGTTCTTGAAAGATAGAAAATGCTGTCTCAGAGGAACTAAATGAATCTACTTTTAAAATTTTCTTTACAGGGAGGGTCTTCTGTTTATGATGGCAGCAGTGAATCCTATGGTCAGGTAAATACTCCTTTTCTCTCTTTGTATAAGGAGTGCTGAGGGGAAATACCCTGGATCAAATATACAGCTATATTCTGTATTTTGGCTCTCACTATATTTAAATGAAAGTGGTCTTTTTCTTTGAGGAGTGGATTTGGATTATTTGGATTTGGATGTGGATTTGGATACATTTTCAGTCTACTTAAAGTTTATAGGGCAGTAAAAAGTGGGGTATCTCCAACCTTTAAGTCTTCTTGTCCTCAACAATGGTAGCTTTGAATTACCTGCAAGATGGAGGTCTCTTCAAAAGCGGAATTAGAATTTGAGTTTAAAAATATATTAAATTACATAAGTTGGAGTTGCTCAAAAGCCATTTGAAAAGTAAGCAAATAATTGCATTTTTTAAATCTTCCCTGAAGGAGATCCCACAGCAATTACCAAAAAAAATCTACTTGCAATATGAAAATAATTTTTGTTTTCTGAACAGGGTGGATCTTCCGTATATAGCGGCTCTGAGTCCTACGGCCAGGTAAATGTTACTTGTTCTCCTACATCAAAAGCTTAAATGTGCTGTGTTGGTTGTTACGTGCACTGGGTTCTATGTTGCATTTATTGCTTAAGCAACAGGTAAAGTTACATATTTTTTCTTTTCTTGCACATTCTGTGATTTAGGTAAAATTGAAGATTCTCATTGGTTTGTTCCTTTTATTCTTCTATTTTATATTATCCACAATTAGTAACATGTGAGAATCATTTTTAAATGAATGTAAATGGTTTTTTCATTATTTTACAGGATTCAGCTGTCATGGGTAACAGTGAAACTGATGAAAGTGTAAGTATTTTTTCTCACCTATATCAATATTTACATGAAATCCACTTTAGTACAGTGGTAAGTGTCCCCACCTGGTGTGTGGGAGACCTGGGTTCGATTCCCGCCAGGGAGACAGTGTTGAGTTGGACTCGATGATCCTTCCAACTCAGAATATTCTGTAATATCATAATTCACTGCCTTTTAAGGTATTTAGGTGCTTACATGGACCTTTACTTTAACTCATCATCTTATGTCCAAGAGCTTCTTGGCATTACATTCTAAGCATCTCCGTTGTTTATTAATATTCTACAGTAACTTCTTTGAAATTACATTTTCTCTATAGATAGAAGAAAATGTAAATTTAAATCATGTCTAAAATCTGTGCTATGTATGATAAGGTTTTGCAAATTAAAATTGCAGTTACAACAGTTCTGACTTGTAACAATCATACATTTCTTCTTTATTAATACAAGTAGCAATTACAGAGGAAACTCTTTTTATTTCACAACTTCCATCAAAACTCAATATACTTGTAACTGCTTCCCTCTGTTTCTGTCCCCAATTCACACTACACTTCAGTTCTGTTTTTCCAATGCCAGACATGTAAGATTCAAGTTAATTTATCTATATACTCCCTAGGAATGATCTGCTTTCATGCAGTATGGGGAAAACTTCCCACTTTTCTTCTAGGAAAAGGTCTTCTCTCCTGACTTAAGTATATTTCCTATTAATTGTGCCAAAGCTGTTTATAAAACTTGCCAGATTTAAAGTCTCATTTTCTTCACCTTAAGATTGTACTTTAACTGGATTTCCACTAAGCCTGTTTTCTGTGGTCCTGGTTAGTAGGAAATTGTTCTCTGCAAATAGTTACAAATTCAACTGTGCACTTCAGCCACAAGTACAGCCTGCACAGTAGTATCTGCATACTGCATTTGTCGTACATCTATTGCAATAACTCGATTCTCATGTTTTTCAGTATTCCAGCTCACCATCTGAGAGCCGCCAGAGTGAACGGGTAAGCCCTCCCTCCTTGCATATTGCCAGGGTGTCTGCCCCAGAGCTTGGCAACTGCCAGCCACCTAAATCCTGCATGGAAACAGGTGTGGCAGCTCCCAGTGTGGTATAGAAAGTCCTCAAGCACAGAGGGAGTGAGGATACGGAGAAAGAGTTAAAGTAGTGCTACAAATCCTGACTGAGGCTGAGATGTGCTCCTGAATCTCAAATTCACATCACAAATGTGACAGTACCACAATTTACTTGTTCAGGTCCCTGCACTTTTTAGATCATTGCTTTACTGCAAAGGGCTTCAACACCACGATTTTTCCAGAATTTATTCTAAGTGCAACCCTTTGCTTTGCTGTACACGGCACCCATGGTATTTATTCTGATGAGAATTGAATGACAGCTGAGAAACTGTTTTGTAGGAGATACAAAATCTCTTTAGTTGTTGTATCTTTTAGAGTATCTTTCAACAGAAGAGCAATTAACAATAGTCATGAAGGGGCATGTTCTGTTTTGTACAGGAAAACAGAAGATTTTTGTTGTTGTTGTTCTTGAACAACCCATAACAGAAAATTAAGAAAAATGGAGAAGCAGGGAATGTGTAGCTTCCACCCTGATATTTCCAGCTTTTGGGTTTGGGGTTTTTTCATGTAATTTCAATACATTTTTCCAGGATTTTTATTCCCCAGGAGGCAGCCAGTCAGGTGGACATGTAAGCATCCATTTTATTCATTATTTGCAGTTTCCTTCCAAAATGGCTGTACTATTTAAAAATTATCCCAAATAGTAAAGTGTACCAAGCTGATTATTTCCTAGAATTTGTCATGACATCTAATATCATATCTTGTGAAATCAAATTGCAAACTATTTGAAAAAAAATAAAATCAAAAATATGTGTCTTCAACAATAGTCTTGTTTTCCAGAAGCCATTTTAAACAAAAATAAACTGGGTCTGCTTTTTGTAGGGATCGTCTTCTCAAGGTGGTGGCTACTCGAGTGGACAGGCAAGTGCTAAATCTTTGTGTTTTTGACCTGAAGTATCTGTTATATAAAAGCTTGAGGCCTCATATTGTATTACAGTATTTTTTTATCTGTGAACAAGATTGATTCATTCTTCATTATGTACCTCTCTGTAAAAGCCCAAATGTAAGCAGAGTGGTCAAAATACATATAATTCATGTCTTAACTGATGTTCTGACATCAGGAAGAATAAAATTAACAAATACTTGATATTATGTAATTTATATGTTTTAAATAAAAAGCAAATATTTCAATTTTTGTCAGGGCTCATCCTCATCTGGAAGCAGCCAGTATGGTGGGCAGGTGGGAATTTTTTCTTCATTGCTGTTATTGCCAGGGGTTTTCCCCCAGTGTACATATTTCAAGAAAGTATTGCCAGCTTGATAATACCTAACTTTCCAGGCTACTGTATGGTTTATTTTACCCTCATTAACCTTTCTGTAGATGAAATTTGGTTCCCACCCAGATAGATCTTTACAAACATAGTTAAAACAGTCCTGGCTTACCGGTGTTGTGCCACAAGACTGGAAATTGGCCAATGTGACACCCATCCACAAGAGGGGTAGGAAAGATGATCCTAACAACTATAGGCCAGTCAGCCTGACCTCAGTCCCATGCAAAGTCATGGAACAGATGGTCTTGAGTGCCATTACACAGCAGCTGCAGAACAACCACGACATTGGATCTAGTCAGCATGGATTTCGGAAAGGCAGGTCCTGCCTGACTAACCTGATCTCCTTTTATGATCCAGTGACTCGACTTGTTGATGACAAAAAGGCTGTGGATGTTGTGTACTTGGACCTTAGCAAAGCCTTTGACACGGTTTCCCACAATAAGCTTCAGGAGAAACTTGTAAAGCACGGGCTGGAAAGGAACATTTTATGCTGGGTCACAAACTGGTNGGGTGTAGACCTCTTCTTCCAGGCTGACGACACCAGAACGAGAGGGCACAGCCTCAAGCTACGCCAGGGGAGGTTTAATCTCAACGTTAGGAAGCGGTTTTTCACGGAGAGAGTAATTGCATATTGGAATGGGCTGCCCAGGGAGGTGGTGGAGTCGCCATCCCTGGAAGTGTTTAAGAGAAGACTGGACGAGGAGCTTAGTGACATGGTCTAGCTGGGGGGTGTAGGGCTGGATGACCCTGGGCCCCTTCCGGCTCGGAGTGGCCTGCCAGATTGTGAGGCATCTAGGTTGTTATTATGCTCTGGGATGTGCTGTTGGTCGCTGTACGGGTGTTAGACGGTGAGTTGGACTAGATGATCCTTGTGGGTCCCTTCCAGCTCATAATTTTCTGTGATTCTGTGATTCTGTGAAAGAGTAAAAGACAATACATTGTAATCAAATGCATATGTCAAAACTTGAAGAAAAATTTTAAAATGAGAATATAACATTTACAGGGTTCATCTTCTTCAGGAGGCAGCCAGTCTGGTGGACAGGTATGATATTGCTTCTCCACAGTCTTCAGCTGTGCTAGTGTCAGGCACTCATAATTTACTTTTCATATTTTTCCTTCACCAGAACCATTTTCTTTCACCACTGCCCTTTTTCCTCAAAGCCTCAACGACACATAATTTTCTTTTGCCATGTTGTTTGGACATCCTGCAAGCCAGAGTAGCCAGTAGTAACTGGCTGGCAGTTGTATCTGTGCTTTTGTACCTGCTGAACATCTTCCTTCTTACATGTTTCATGCAGATTGAATGTAGAAAGTGACACACTGAGTGGTGAATTCCTGGCCACCTCTCAGTTAGTTTTGTGAGAGTGGAAATCACCTGCTTTCTGTATCATCTGTAACATGACATAGTACTACATGTACTCCAGGTGCTCTGGACCCTCCAAGAAAAAAAGTAATTGCTTTCTGTAGTACTGCTCAGTATTTTTTGCTCATCCCATTGGTGAGTAAGCTCTTTAAGGTAAAGATTGTAGATAAAAAATTCAAAGATAACAAAATCAGCATTTTGTTACTCTATCAGAGCAGTAAGTGCAGAAATATTTGCATAGGATGAAGGAGATTCATTTGTAGAAGTTGGGCAGTTAAGAATGGATCTTTCTGGTTTGCATACCTGGGATGGTAGAAGTGATTTGAGTTGTCCCTGGAGTCCATTTCAGCCCTTAAATACTTTCTGCATTCTTTACAGGGTGGATGTGACTGTTCTGGGGGAAGTTCTGTAAGTGCTATTTGTTCATCATACATTTTCTTTTACTGAACTATTTAACTGGAAAGTTATCTGTGATCCTATTTATTTTTAACCTACTTACTTGAATATACTCTTAATATTCATTGTTCCTTTGGTGACTTAGATGTTTTTGATATGGTAGGAGTTATTTCTTATTATGCCAAGACAAAGAATTAAGTGTTATAGAATCATTTAGGCTGGAAAATGCCATGAGTCCAACCATTAACTCAGCACTACCAAGGCCACCACTACACCATGTCCCTAAGTACCACATGTCCACATGGCACATTTATGTCTGTACAGCTACACGCCTCATTAAACAGCATAACTGACAAAGTATATATCATTAAAAAGCTAAAATCATATCAAGTCTATAAAATGACCAGTCATAGAAATTTATATCAAAAATCAATGTTTATCAAATTTTAAACAAAAACAAAACATGAGCCACTTCTCACTTGTGCTTTGAAGTCCATATGAAATTATTTATAGACTTTGAAATAGAGTAATACCTGCTTTGTTTTTTTTTCCCCTAATAGGGTGGATCTCCTACCTTAGTCAGAAGTGATTCCTCTGCAAATGTAAGCAATGATCATCAGCTTTAAAGTGTGCTCTCTGTTTGCTTTGTCAATATACTGGAGAGGTTAAAAGAGCCATCACCTAACAGAAGTCATATACTTGCAAAAATAACCTACCTTAGTTACAATTAAAAATACACACAGGTCATTGATGCAATACTCACAGTTTCAATTTTCATTTGCAATATGTAGCTTTCATAGAAAGAGAAGTCTTTCAATAAAAATGTTAGTCACAAACATGGGTATATAACAGCGTAAATATTTACTTCGGGAGTCAGTTCCACTGGTCTCTTTGGCATTCAGTAAAAATGTCCTCCAAGGACATGGATTTATGGGATTGTATTCCTCTCAGATAAATTACTGCAAAAAACGTTAGTTTTCATAGATCAGCCATTTAACGTTCCTAGCTATCATATGGATAAGAACATTTTTGCAGGAGAGATCTGTTTACAGGGTTCCCAAGACCAGTTCTGTTCACTGTGTTTTGGAAAGTCATAATGTATGTCATGGGAGCTCTGTAGGTGCTGCACTAAATGGAAGAAAATTGTTTGGGTCTTTTTGAATCTAGCAAGAGCTGTGGCATTGTTACCAGACTGCTGACTGATACAAAGCTCTACCATTCAAAAATTAATATCACATGATAAATAGAGCTAGTATTATGCTCACTTGTAGGAAGAGGAAAGTAGATATCTACAGTCGGGAAAATATTCTTATCCACCTACGTTCTACATCCTTCATATTATTGTTGTGGGTATTTGTCTCCTTTGAAACTTCAAGTTGGAACAGATTCTTTTCACTTCTTTACTGACTTGGCTGTCTTTGGACAGCAATTTAGAATTGAGAATTGTGTACAAAGATTGAGGGAACATAGTGGTAGTGTGTATATCAATGAGTACTGAAAACTGTACCAGAGCTGATGAACTGATGGCCACACTACACACATTTCAGGAGTGGGCTGCTCTGGTGTGGTCCCATGGACCCAAAGTCTATTGATTACCTGAATGCACTAGGTGGGCTCCTAGAGAGCATTCTACAATTTACTTCAATTTGAAAGGCATCCAGTTAATTCACTCTGAGATCACATCATGATGGAAGAAGAAGTTAAAATGAGTGGGAGTCATCGGGACACTCAAAGGGACTCTCCAAATCTGTACTTTAATACACCCAGTACCTCAGCATGAGACACCAGCTTTTGCATACTGGATATAGATCTTAGTGCTCCCCCAAGTACATGGTGCACTTCACACCATCATCTTTAGTATCTTCTTTACAGGGCAATTGAAAAGTCATTTTACACAGTTAAGATTCATAATTAAGGACACATTTCTGATACATGTTTCACATTATGTACTAAACACAAAACAGCTTATCAGCTGGTCAGGTCTTATGGAAGCTCAGAGTACTCTAAAGGTCTGTAGTACCCTGCAAGAATTAATGTTAAAACTTGAGGTGAGGATGTAATTCTTCAGTATGGTGATTGTAAACTGAAACAAATAAGCCGCCCATTCTTCAGTCATATCCTTCGAAGTGAAATAACTAGCACTGCTTTTCTGAAAGGGTTCTGGAGGCAGCCACTCTGGTGTACAACTAGACACTTAATTTCAGATGTATTAATCATGCAGGGATGGCTAGATTTTACATTTTGAGTGGATTTTAAACACAAGCAAAAAAGTTTAAAATACAAATTTACATACTCCAATCCTTCAAGAAGTTTAGTTATTTTAATAAAAAATAACTGGTTGCTTTGGTGTTTGTATTTTTCCCAGGATTCATCTTCTTCTGGAGGCAGTCAGTACAGTAACCAAGTAAGCACTCATTTCACAAGGAATGAGTTTCCCACTTCTGAAAATGATGGTTATTCATACACTATTAAAATCAGTTTTTATATGGGAACTATGTATAAAGAACAAAAGCTCCGTAAATTAATTATTTGAGTTTGATATGTCCTAACAATTATACACAATGGGTTTTTCAGCAAATAACGCCCTTGTTTTTGTGAAACTTGCATAATGAAACTCATAAAAAAAAATAGGTGTGGGGAAAGAGTGAACAAAAATGTAGCATTTTTTATTCCTAGTGGACCTAATTCCATTATGAAGAGAAACAAAACTAATTTCCACTCTTTAAGAGACCTCTTGTTGTATGAGGTTTCAGTAAATTTGCTAAATTTGGTTCTCAGAGGCCTGTTAGGTAGCCAGTATTTTACTGCTAGCTTTGGCCCAGAACTCATCTTGCTAAATGCCATTCTCCAGAAATGAGCAGAGAGACAATGCCACTTCAGCCTTCCCAATAAGTCACACAAACAAAGCAGTATGTCTTTGCCTTCCACCCATGCCCAGGATCGCAGCTATTTCTCCAGCTTAACTTGTGAGGTTTGAACTCTAGTTATAAAAGCATAATGAAAGTCCTGCTCACCTGTCTTCACTCTTACCTTGCTCTCTTGCTCCTGTTGTCCTGGGAGAGTCATGTTTGGATTTAAGGAAATCCTGCTGCAGGGAATTCAGTCATTTGGTATTCTTTACAGGGTTCATATTCCTCTGGAGCAAGCCAGTATGGAGGACAGGTAAGCTCTCACTTTTATATGTTATATTTGTTTTTAAAGTATTTGACTTGTATTAAATAGATCTCAGTTTAATATCTCAAGAAAATTGCAGTGGTCTATACTCTGTAGTCATGTGGTGAATTCAAGGAAGACAAAAATACCCAGTTTGTTCTGGGATAATTATGCACAAACAGTCAAATAAAATACAGATTTCTTTGCTGCTCCTCTCCATGAATTAGATATTCAGAAATAACTAATTTTCAATATTTTTCCAGGGGCCATCTTCTTATGGAGGCAGCCATTATGGTGGACAAGTAAGCACTAATAGTCCCCGTTCCTGTAGTTTTGACCTGTGCAAAGTTGTAGTGTATTCATTGTCTATCTGGCTATCTGAGCTTTAATCTAAAATCTTCTCAGTAAATCTTTCTCTTTAGTGTGCAGGTGCCACTGTGATTAAGCAAAACAAGTTCAGTTTAAGATCCTTATTTAAGGCTAAGAAAAAGTAGAATGTGAAATAAATGGTTGACTCAATTGATTTGTGAAATTTGCAGGATTAAAGGTCATGTCTTTCTGAAATAAATAAGCACTTCATGAAGCTAACCAAAATTTTTGAAGCCTCATAAAATTATTCTATGAGTCTATGAAATAGGTGTAAAAGCGTTTCAATTTCCTCTTTTTGTATATTTTCAGGGTTCACCTTCTTCAGGAGGCAGCCAATATGGTGGACAGGTGAGAATTCTTCCCTTGGAGTGTTTATTACTTTATCGAAGAGATTTGGTAGTCCTCTGTGTAAAAGAAAATCTTGAGGAGCTTGAGTTTTGGTTTTTTTGGTGGGGGGAGGTCCCATGTTTTATCTAATTTTTTGCTAGGTACATAGTAGTTATAAATGTATGTGATGCAAAGCCACAGAAGAGTTTTTAACATGGAATTTCTCATACAACATGGTAACTTCAGATAAGTTTTACCCATTTTGCAGAGTCTAGTTCAGTCCACCCTCAGTTCCACAGTGAAAGAAATTGGGTAATTCTCCTTCCCATGGAGTATGGCTCAAAGGAGTACTGTGACATGGATATAGAGATTGTTTAATTCTTTTTTGTTCAGGGTTCACCTTCTTCAGGAGGCAGCCAATATGGAGGACAGGTGAGAATCTCTTCCTGTGTAGTTCTTTCTCTAGCACACAGTCTCTACATCAAACTTGATACTTCTGCATTAACTGAAAAAAATATTTTGTGTAACCTTTGTTAATCTGATAATAGATGTTCAGGTAGGTAAGGATGTATGACGTGAAACAATACAAAATCTGTGCTTTCTGCTGTATCACAGTAAATGCAGTTCTGCGTTTATTCTACCCTCCAACCTGCCCTGCTGCTGTCAAAGTTTCTTAGCTCCAACAGCAAGGGGTGGCTGGAAGTAGATTGCATTCCTCCTCTACCTCACTGCCTTCAGCAAAATGCAATATCAGAGTTGATGCTGGAGAAGCAAAATGTTTCAGAAGATGAACAGGGCAGGTCAGGAGTTGCTAAGAGGTGTTCCATGCCCTTGTGAAATGAAAGAAAATGGATAGGGTTCGTAATGCTGCCTAGTGGTACAGCCTCTAATATGGAGTGACATCCCCAATAAACTCATCCTTGACCTCAGAAAGCATTTACTGACAGATTTATTGGACAAGAGATTAGAGGAGAAAGAGATTTTCAGTCCAAGTATAGTCTCACAAAACAACTTATGTATCCTAATCCGTGTATCACTATCAATATTATGCAAGATTCATATGCTAAGGACCCTCCCTAGTTTGCATAGAACACATAGAGCAACAGGCAGAGTGTTTATTGTCCTGTAATTTTTCACTGTGCAACAGAGAAAGAAAACAGTCTTTCTTTAAAAAGCTCTTAAAGAAGCTTTTTGATTTGAAAAATAATTGCCACATTTGCTTCAGGGTTCATCTTCGCCAGGTGGCAGCCATTATGGAGGGCAGGTGAGAATTGTTTTTCTGTTTATAGGTTGTTTTTTCCATGTTCACCTTTCCTTTTTTTTTTCTGATAGAACATTTTGTAAAGGCGTAGCTTACAGCAGAACAGTGTTGAGGCCAAAAAGGTGAATCCACAACTTTCTGCTGTGTCAGAAAGCAAAGCATCTTGCTCACATAAGTAAAACATTGGAGGCTGCTGTGAGCACACACTCCAGGGCAGCAGCACTACTCACACCTGCCTGAGCTGACCTGAATTCAAACTTCATTGTTCTGCTTTAAACAGCAGCAGTGTGAAGGCCAGTGGATTTCAGCATTGTTGTATAGTAAGTGTTCACGGTCCTGTGACACTTTAAATTCATGGAAAGCAAATAGAAGCGTGTTTTCCTTTGACAGGTTATAAGTAAAGAAGTGCAACAAAGATAAATGCTTTCTCATTGTTTTAGGGTATAGCTTCTTCAGGAAGCAGCCAGTACAGTGGACAGGTAAAACTTTTACTTCCCCTTGCACTTTGGATGCACAGTTCGTTAGGAAAATGGACCTGTATTTTTTGCCAAGAAGGAACATTCTAAGAAAGAATAGCTTTAAGCCAGACTGAGTGAGGATTGCCATGTATGGGTCTGACTGGTCAGTTAGATCATGACATGAGCAAATTATATAGGGGCCTGTGTGAGTGCATGGAAATGCTTTTGTAACAGATCATGGTTCAAGAAGCCCGTTTTATGTTGTTATGTTTAAACAGAAGCAATTTGAAATACTGAGGACTCCAGAGAACAAGTGAGGATGTTACTCAGTAATATGTAAATAAATAATTAGCTACTTATTTTTTCCAGGGCTTCTCTTCCGGAGTCAGGCAGTCTGGTGGACAGGTAAGCTTTTCTTTCTCAGCACTGTTCAGTTCTGCTAGTGTCAGGCACTCATAAACTGCTTTGTGTATCTTTCCTTCACAAGAACTGTTTCCCTTCACACATTTCATCCAGATTCAATATGCAAAGTGAATAATAAGCCCCTACCCACCTTTTATCAGAGTAGAAATTACCTAATAGGCCTTCAGTGGAAGTCATCTTTAGTGTTTTTAGTACCATCTATAGCACGAAAGGGTACTGTATGTATCCACAGAATCACAGAACATGCACCCATCAGGACTGAGTCTGTGCAGGACACCCTGACAATCCCACCATGTGCCTGGGAGCATTGTCCAAACACTTCATGAAGTCAGAGAGGCTTGGTCCTGTGAGCCCTTCCCTGGGGAAATTCTGGGTGCTTTTGTCTCCTCTGGGGAAAAAAGTAAAATCTGTGTTACTAGTCAGAATTTTTCATTCATCATTCTAGTGAGTAGATTTTTACTGTAAATTTCAATGAGAAACTGGAAAATTCTCATTTAAAAAATTGATCAATAAGCACATAACTAACCTGAAAAGGGCAGTGGTGGGAGAAAAAAACTATGTACTGTCAGGATGGAGCTTAGTCAGTCAATGAGCAGGATTTTATAGACCACCTGCTTACAGTAGCAGAACGTGAGTTTCATTTATGAATTCAGAGGCCTATCCAGTCACAGACTCAGGAAAGTAAGTCTGGTTGTGTTTTGTACAGGGTGGGTGTGTGTGCCCCGGTGGAGGTCCAGTAAGTATTCTTTGTCTTTATATATTTTTCATAGTATGCACACATACTGGAAAATTCCCAAGGAACTACATTTCTTGAAATAATTCTGTCTGTGAAATTCTGTGTATGATGAAAGCTTTTGTCACATTATATTAAAATGAGTCATTTTGAACCTGCTAAAGACAAAAATATTAAGTGACTTGCAATTGCAGTATTGTATTCAAAACTAGTTACTCAGTTTGTGAGAGAGCCCTGGGACTTTTCTAGGAATCTATTTCCCAAATATCTCATAGTATAGATGTTGGGGTTGGGGCATGTGTGTAACAGCACTGTTCTTACAATAGTTACTAACAGTATAATTGAACTAATGAAACTTAGCTCTAAAATCATGGCCCCGAATGCTTTCAAATGCATTTAAAAAGAGCTATTTCCATTTTTCTTTCTAATTAGAATACTCTTTATTCTTTTGTAAATACTTAAAAAGCAACAACAACAAAAAATGCCCAAACATCTCTGAAAGCCAAACAATTCGCTGTGTTGCTGAGATCAAGCTAATTTACTTCCAAGGGAGGGCTCAGTTACCTGTTTTCTCAGTCAAACCAGTTTAGGTGATTACTTCTCTTTCTTAGATTACATAATCAAGCAAAACCATGTGCCCAAGTATAAAACTCATGGCACACATGCCATTTCTGAGAAACAAAAGTGCTGAAAACAACCTAGAAATTAGAATTGCTATAAAGAGAAATTATATTCTTATAAAACAATAATTAACACTTATATACACATTATATATATAT
Source organism: Pitta sordida (assembly GCA_013390025.1). Taxonomy (NCBI): domain Eukaryota; kingdom Metazoa; phylum Chordata; class Aves; order Passeriformes; family Pittidae; genus Pitta; species Pitta sordida. The sequence goes on from WEKX01012898.1 coordinate 53,082, forward strand.
AATCATATATGTATTATTTGACATCTAAATCAAAACTAAATAATTTACTTGTTAATAAAAAGTATAGTAGTAATCAGTGTAAATGACTTGATCACTGCAACAGGTCAATGCATCCTCTTGTTTTTCCTCTATGTGACATGAAATTTAATACAGAGTAAACATTACTATTTCTATTGAATACAGGGCTCTTTTGGAGGAACCAACTACCATAGTGGACAGGTAGGCAGTTTGTCTTTAACATCTACACAGATTAGTTCCTCAGGCACTGATTCTTAGGAATAAACATGGCTCAGTTGCCGTATTTGCCCAGACGTCATTAAATATTGAGTTCAGTTTAGTCACAGACATAGGAACAACAATTCCAGAGAGTATATGGGGCTCTTATTGAATAATTCTTGACATTTCAGTTATATCTTTCTATAGACTAGAGCCAAAATTTTACTTTGTAGGTGTAGAAGCTTTCTTAACTCGAAAAAATTACCAAAGAGTCATTCACAGGGTTAATCTCACTGCATAAACCACTAATACAATTTGTGGTTAATGAGTCATTTGATACTGCCTTAATAACTGTATAAAGTTCTTCCAGTTAATCAGTGTCACAAATACTGTTTATATGAGGTCCAGGATTTTTTGATGCTGTTTAAAAACTATAAAAAATTCACATTCTTTTTACAGGGTTCATCATATTCTGGAAGCAATCAGTATGGTGGACAGGCAAGCAACTTTTATTTGTTTTCAAGATCTTTCTATTTGCTACTTATTAAAAGAAAATTCTGATACAATGCACATACTGATAGTCAGATTTTCAGTCTTTTTGCTCTTAATAAATATCAGAAAATAGGCAGTGTCTCTCAGTAACAGAAATGGAGTATCACAAACGTCCATTTCAATAAATTCCATAGACCATAATTTTAGTCTTTTTACCTCAAAAGCCCTCTTAAGTGATAATTTTAATTAACCATTTTTATTTTTCAGTTTCACAATGCTATGACACCAGTTCACAATCTATTTTCTTTGTTATTTTTCAATTACATATATTGAAATTATCTTTGCTTTTTTCTTTCTTTGTTAAGATTAAAATACTATTAAATACTAGATTAAAATTTGGTACAAAATATACCAATAGATATTGCTTTGAAAAATATAAATTCTGGTGTGTTGCATGAAATAATACCGCTTTCCTCATTTCAGCTGCAATTCAAATCTCTGACTGTAAGCAGCTCCCTGTGTACCTTATGTAGACTTACTAATATGTCACTGCTTCAGAAATCTTACTAGTGCAAATACAGGACAGAAGTAATGGATGGCTGTCTAGTAAGAGGGAGCTTATTTTGCATCAGTATTACTGGCTGTGCCATCTTTCACTCCGCTATGCTATTAATTTCTTTTTACTCTATTGGCAAGCATTTGAGTTCAGTTTCACTCTATTAAGAAGATAACCTCCTGTAGCTTGGAGAGGATTTGTAACAGTTGCAGATCATTTTTTCCCCCAAATTACCTATTTGGAATAATAAGGATGCTTTTACAATAGCACACATTATGCTCTCTGAACATCTGACATAGCAGAAAATCACAGATAAAGCAGATTTTGTTTTCTTGAATAGAGCCATATGTAGGACACCTGAGATCCATTTATTTATGTAAGAGAACAGTCTAAGCAGGTGTTTTGTGACTGCCCAGTTTACCACTTACAGACACTAACTCAGAAGTATTTCCACTGCATCTTTTTAGATTAATTTTCTCTCCTTATTGTTACTGAGATCTGTCAAAAGTCCTTCTGAGATGTTTCATTCTGCACAGCTCAAAAAAAAGATAACTGCTGTTAATTTCCTTTGTTTTTTTTTACCAGGGATCTTATCCTTCAGGAAGCAGCCAATATGGTAGCCAGGTATGTTCTCTTTCCATCCCATCACTCATAACTCTTTCCTAACATACTTGATAGGTTAAGTCAGTTATTTGATGCTGAAAGATACATTAATTTGGCCATTTTATTAAACTTAAATAGTTGAGGCAGTGCTCATTGAAGTTGTTAAAGCAAGGTGAAAAGGTTTGGTGAGAATGAAATACTGCTGCGTGTAGAACATTCCTCTGAACAAACTATAACCACCAGACTATTTCATAACAGTTTCTTGGTTCAAACTGTCATTGTTCTGGTGTGAAATACAGAACCTAAGTTTTAGGTACCCCATTTACCCCAAAGAAGTTTGTCCTAAGTACTCCACAAATCATCTCAAGATAGAAGATTTTTCATTCAATTAATAGATATTTGATTGACTTCTTACAGGGTTCTTACTCTGGAGGCAGACAACAGGGTAAACCAGTAAGTCAAAAAAAATCAAATATACCTTTATTTTTTTTGTAACCTGTTAAAAGTACCACAGCTAGTTAGTAATGAACTAGACAGTTTTCTGAGAATTACTTTAATATGCAAACAGTGTTGCATGATTTACTTGTCTAGGGTAATCTCAACAAACACAAACATGGCATTTATTTTCAACAGTTCCACAATTTCGAGACAGCATTTTCCTAGGTAACTGAACTTCTAGTAAGCAAAGAATGAGATCACGGGATTTTTAGATTTTTTTGTGTGTAAGGAACTTCTGAACAGTTATTTCTTTTTAAATTCAGAATACTATAATTATACACTTAGTGCTCAGGGCTCAGTTTTTCATTGATTTTATATGCATTTGTCTTCAATATTTCAGGTTTGCTTTGACAAAAATACTTTTTTTTAAAAAAGCAGCAATAGTTGCCATTTAACTGTGCAGGAGATGCAAATAAAAACACAACATGTTTTAGCTTATGCATTATAGAAAAGAGTATGTCCTTGTTATTAAAAAGTGGGCACACGTTACATTGTCTAGTACATGAATCATAAAGGTGACACATTTTGTGTACCCTATTTGATGGCATTTCTTAGAGTCAATGCTCATAACATTTCCTTGTAACTGAGTAAGATGCTTCCAGAACATGTGATTTTTTGGTATTCGCTTTTATTTTCAGTTACCTTTCTTATTGGAGCTTTCTTCAAGTAGGAGCTGCACAGTGAAGGACTCTAACATTTGCACTTTTGGTTGTTGGTGTCTTTTTTTCACATAAATGTAACATAGATTGATACCAAGTGAATTGTTTAATTGGACTGTTTTTTCCATTCCATATTTTAAACACATCACAAATACAAAACAGTTCATTCTTCTTGAGAACTTTGTATTAAAATATCTCATACATCATTTGAAAGAATCCTTATAACAGAAAGATGTTAAATATTTGCACTTCTGGTAAGGTTTTCTCTGGGATTTTTGAATGACTGGACACAAGACAGTGTTCATTCTCCTGTGGCTCTTTGTTCCAGAGAGTAAGAGTATTTAAGTGCCAATAGACTTAGAGTCCAAAACAAGTATCTTTTTTCAGGGTTCATCTTCCTCAGGAGGCAGTCATCAAGGAAAGCCAGTAAGGATATTCTTCTTTTAGTATTCTGCAATCAAGTTAGAAACATGGATATTGATTTTTAAAATACATAGCAATAATTAGGATGAAATTTTAAATTATGTTGCAAAGGTAAAAGTCTTAGAAAAATCACCAAACTTGAAATATTTAGTTCAAACAAAACATTGATGAGGTAGCATTTATTCCTCCCATAGCAAACTTTTGATATACCCTTACCATTTAGTAATAGGAGCATGCTTGGATCATTCTAATAAGAATATATTTAAATATCAGGGTAACTGTTTCAGTTTCAAGCTCTGTAGTTGAGTCAATCACACATTGCTTTGACACATTCCTGTTCATGGAATAAAGAGGACATAGCTGTGCTTACTTGAGAACATGCAATTAAAATAAGAGGAAAAAAAAGTGCCTTTGGTAAAACTAAAGTTAATATCAAAACTACTGGTATCTAGGATATTTTCAAGAGTGCTGTTTGTGCTGTGGACACTGTTCACTAGGAGTCTTGTTCAACAAAATTAAACTGTTCATAATTTTTTTACAGGGTGGCTCTAGCTCAGGAAGCATTTATTCTGGGAAACAGGTACGGATACTTTTACCACAGCATTTTCATCTTCTTTTCTTAGTAAACAAAGAACCTGGGTGGTAGCTAGAGCAATTTTAGGATGATTTGGCCTGAAGAGAACATTCTGTATTACATAGTTCCAATTTTATTAGAGCACATTTAAAGAACCTACTGTGGAAAATATGGCCACAGCTTGGGAAAGCAATTTCAGTATCAGTTATATTTTAAATCTGAATCTGTCTTGTTTCACATTTCAGTTAGGGGCCTTGTTACATTTCCCTGTCCTCTGTTGTTAAAATATCTCTTCTCTGTTTAGATTTTATAGGCTGTGTTCAGTTAATCTTTTTTTCTTTTTTTTTCCTTTTTTTTAACAAGATAGATTATCAATATTTTCACTGGCATGTTACTTGGCTTTGCACTTTTTTTTCAGTACCCATCAATTTTAAACATTCTCTTTCATATGTAGGGATGGAAAACTCTGTACAAAATATAATGGAATGAGAGAAAAATAGACTTTGCCCTTCCATCAATTTTAGCTGAAATTTTCCGATGTAACCTGAGGCAGAGTATGGAACAAAAACTATCTGCAAAACTAATGCAAAACAATTTTCCTCTTGAACAACTTAAAACCACACTATGGGTTAATCTATTAAAATGTTGTTGATCACAGGCAAACACTGTGTTCAAAACCATTGGGTGGGAACACTTGTAGATTCATTTGTTTGTTTGTTCATTTTCAGCAGCCACCTTCCAAAGGAGGCAGTCAAGTGGTAAGTACTTTTCCTCTTTGTAGTTTCTACAGTTTCTTCCTATATTCTGTATGATAGAAAACTGAAAGTGTTGCTTTTTCTGTAAGGTATCTGTCAAATATCCTGTATCTGAATAAATGTTTGAGAACGAGAGGGCACGGCCTCAAGCTACGCCAGGGGAGGTTCAATCTTAACGTTAGGAAGCGGTTTTTCACAGAGAGAGTAATTGCATATTGGAATGGGCTGCCCAGGGAGGTGGTGGAGTCGCCATCCCTGGAGGTGTTTAAGAGAAGACTGGACGAGGAGCTTAGTGACATGGTCTAGCTGGGGGCTGTAGGGCTGGATGATTCTGGGCCCCTTCCGGCTCGGAGTGGCCTGCTAGGCTGTGAGGGATCTAGGTTGGTGTTACGCACTGGGATGTGCTCTCGGTCTCTGCACGGGTGTTAGATGGTGAGTTGGACTAGATGATCCTTGTGGGTCCCTTCCAACTCATAATATTCTGTGATTCTATTCTGTGATTCTGTGAACACATGTGTAATATAATAAAGAGCAATAGTATTGACACAAATGAAGAGAAGTGGGACCACAGAGTTGCTTTATACCTGTGACCTGCCTATCAATGGGACACGGAACATGTCCTGACTTATGGGTGCTACAGAGGTGGTACATGACCTTTTTAACATCAGAAGTGCCTACGTAATAGAAGAGGCTAATAGGAAAAGATTTCTCTAAAACTTTCCATGCTTTTATAACAGTCATAAATAGAACTATTTGGAAATGGGTTTATCAAATTTCTCTCTTTTTTATAGAGCTCTGCATGGAAACACTCCTCTCCTCGACTCCTGATGCTACTCAGCGTTTTAAGTGCCTTTGCTCTCTCTGCTGCTACATCGAAATGGTCTATGTGAAATTCTGAAGAGTTGCTTGACATCCTAAGCATGGAATGTATTCCATATTATATAATTATTAATGTACGAAAAAAATATAGCCTTAAGTCAAATTGGCAGATGCTACTTGGCTGTTACGTCGCATATCCGGCTGATACGTCATGCCTCTCATTAGTTTACCTCTGGATTTAGTCATTAATAGATATCATTAGTTTTTTAAGTGGCTTAGGCATCATTTTAAGAGAGCATATTTTACCCTACCTATATATATTTTTATTTCCAATATGGAATGCGATGAACCTGAAATGATTGGTGTGACAACTCAATACTTAGAAAATATTTGGTTATTAACCGAAGTGGATGAGGTGAAATAAATTCTTGTATATACCAACTGAGCATTGTGCCTGGTCATCATCACATAAATGAGCTAATGTAAACATCTGATAAGCGGTTCTCCAAGGGACAGAACAAAAGATGCTGAAACAGTATCAAAGTATTGGGTTTAGTCTATTGCAATCAGATATAAGTTCAATACGGAGATTGCAAAGTGAAAAAAATTACTCCATGGGACTGAAATTTTGGGGGGTTAACTAAAGTTTGTTCATTTAAAAAGTGAAGCAGCTCAGGGCAAATAACTGCCGATCTCTGTTCAAACCGATTGCAAATACACAGAGTTCCTTACAGGCGGAAGAGGCAAATACATATAGCCC
>WEKX01012898.1:59802-139879 GCA_013390025.1 Pitta sordida
GATGTGCTCTCGGTCTCTGCACGGGTGTTAGATGGTGAGTTGGACTAGATGATCCTTGTGGGTCCCTTCCAACTCATAATATTCTGTGATTCTGTGAACACGTGTAATATAATAAAGAGCAATAGTATCGACACAAATGAAGAGAAGTGGGACCACAGAGTTGCTTTATACCTGTGAACCTGCCTATCAATGGGACACGGAACATGTCCTGACTTATGGGTGCTACAGAGGTGGTACATGACCTTTTTAACATCAGAAGTGCCTACGTAATAGAAGAGGCTAATAGGAAAAGATTTCTCTAAAACTTTCCATGCTTTTATAACAGTCATAAATAGAACTATTTGGAAATGGGTTTATCAAATTTCTCTCTTTTTTATAGAGCTCTGCATGGAAACACTCCTCTCCTCGACTCCTGATGCTACTCAGTGTTTTAAGTGCCTTTGCTCTCTCTGCTGCTACATCGAAATGGTCTATGTGAAATTCTGAAGAGTTGCTTGACATCCTAAGCATGGAATGTATTCCATATTATATAATTATTAATGTATGAAAAAAATATAGCCTTAAGTCAAATTGGCAGATGCTACTTGGCTGTTATGTCGCATATCCGGCTGATACGTCATGCCTCTCATTAGTTTACCTCTGGATTTAGTCATTAATAGATATCATTAGTTTTTTAAGTGGCTTAGGCATCATTTTAAGAGAGCATATTTTACCCTACCTATATATATTTTTATTTCCAATATGGAATGCGATGAACCTGAAATGATTGGTGTGACAACTCAATACTTAGAAAATATTTGGTTATTAACCGAAGTGGATGAGGTGAAATAAATTCTTGTATATACCAACTGAGCATTGTGCCTGGTCATCATCACATAAATGAGCTAATGTAAACATCTGATAAGCGGTTCTCCAAGGGACAGAACAAAAGATGCTGAAACAGTATCAAAGTATTGGGTTTAGTCTATTGCAATCAGATATAAGTTCAATATGGAGATTGCAAAGTGAAAAAAATTACTCCATGGGACTGAAATTTTGGGGGGTTAACTAAAGTTTGTTCATTTAAAAAGTGAAGCAGCTCAGGGCAAATAACTGCCGATCTCTGTTCAAACCGATTGCAAATACACAGAGTTCCTTACAGGCGGAAGAGGCAAATACATATAGCCCGGATTAGGCTGATAGTCTAAAAGCTGCTGAAAAACAAGGCCTTTCCCCTTGGGAAGGAACGGAACATTAATTAAATTCACAAACCTGATATCATCTTGTCTCCTTTTTTCAAGTATTTAGTCTAACCTGTGATACCTGACATATCTGACAGTTTAATTCCAAAAACGATGCTGACATCTGCAAGCAGGGGCAGCCAACGTGGTCCCTGAATGACCACGGCCCGTTTTTGACTTCAGGAGTAGCTCCACATCTTGCAGCAAACTCTTGGAGCTTCCAGAGCCTCCTTCTGTTCGGGGTTAAACCCCGCATTCTCGCACATCATGCTCCCCGTGATTCTCTCACTGAGCTGGAACTGCCTCCACCAGCAGTGCCTGTCCCCCGCCCTTTGCCACGGCACTGCTGGAACAGGTTTCCACCCCCGTTCTGTGGGGACAGGATTTCACCCTTCTCGATGTGCTGCGACCATCGGCAAACCAACCCCTAATTTAAGCCTAAAGTTTTGCCGGAATATCATCTTCAACATTTGGCGGACCATTCGTTTCTTTGCACAACAACGTTCTCTCTGAGAGGCCCGTACTTAATCCTTACCAGCCCTGCCATTCTCTCATAAATCTACCTTGGGTTCCGCACCAGCGAACGCCCGTGTCAGTCTCTGCACAAGCGCCGCGATTCGGGCAGCTGGTCGGGGCTGTGTCAGCGCTGCCGAGGTTGCGGCTGGTGCTGCTGGGAAGATGCTCGGTGATGCAGAGCTGCATGTAAAGTTATCAGAAATGTATACTTCACAAGTCTTTGCGTGGTATCACGGTTTTATGCCAGATTTTTGAAATGAGAAACGCTCCAGCAGTACAGCGCTTGTGGATTAAGTCAGAAACCCAGAGGATGCAGAGATAATGAATTTAATGCGTATTGTGGAATAAACTCCAAGGTAAAAGATAAATGCCAGAAGATACAACAAGTTGTTTAATTTTTTTGAATCCTATAAACTGTTTTTTAAAGCAGAGTGAAAAAGGCTTAGATTGCAGAGAAAAGATTTCAAATGGATATTTGAGTGGAGAAGACTGACACAGCTTTTGGCCATGGAGGGCTGTGTTATTTGGGACATAAAGAACACACGCAACAAACCTTTCTGAAACTGAGCAAGCACCACAGTAGCAAGTTTATTTGTCACAGTAGCCTCTACACAGAAGGGATGGGGTCTAAGACAACCTTTGCTTTTCAAAAAACGTGCAGAATGACAAAATGGGTTTTAGAGTGAACATTAGGTGATGGACTGCTTCTCCCCAAATCTCTGGGATTGCCTTTCTCCGTAGGCACTGCAGCTGTACTCTGTGTGTGTGCACTGAATTAAGCTGGAGGCTGTGGGGTGAGTTTGAGGGAGGTGACAGTTGTGGAGAAAGTAATTTACAATAACCTCTACCTTTAGAACCTGCAGGTCATTATCCCCTTGTACGTTGTTAGGCACTGTGAGTACTGTGGTGGAAAATCACTGCCCTGGGAGACAAGGATTCATCGGTTTGGGTGCGTGATGTTCTCATTTGTAGAAGTAGTCTATGTAGCAAAAACACTGGCTTTGGAAAAGACTGGTTGTAGTAAGTATAGATTTGCTTCCTTAAGAGCAGTGTGTTGTTTGGAGTGAATCTGTCTGTGACAATCCTACAGGCTGCCTACACAGCCTAATTCCATGTGCAAATTCCTCCGTTGTCTGCAATAACAAGAAGGGAGGGATCACTGAACCCCATACCTGTGCAGTTCAAGTCACATGTGCCTGCTTGGAACAGTTCCAAATTTAGCAGTGTTAAGTGAGGACAACACATACCTGATCTTTGGGACAGGCTTGCTAGACTGGTATTCCTCCCATATTATTCTGGAGTTACTTGCTAACTGGGCTTATGCTTCACCAGTTACCTCAGTTCGTACCCAATGCCTGCTGCTGGCACAGGCTCTGTGCCTTCCTTGGAAATCGGGAGGCTGCTCAGCTGGGTCGTGTCAGTGGAGGGAGTCTCTAAGGGGAGGAGAGATTCTTAAGATCGATACTTCTTAGAATCTGGCGTAATATCAGATGGTTAGGTGTTCAGGATTTTACCACTGGTTGTTTAACCTTATCTTGTATTTATACCACTTCAATACAGTGTTCAGCTGTCTAATTTTATTTGTAATTGCTAGCCTTCTGCAGTGTATACAGATTGATTTTCACTGTAGTATCTAGTTTATGTTACTCCAAGTACGTCACCTGGAGTGAGAGTGGCTGTATTGCCTTGAGCACCCAGACTTGATTTGTAATTCATAAACAGCATAAGTGAACCCTAGCTGGATTCAGGGTTCAGTCTTCCAGCACCATAAATCAAGCTCCTTGATTGGCTTGATGCGTCTGCAGCAGTTGCATTCCAGCACTCCTTCAGTTCATGGCATTGCACTCCTGCTGGAGGAGGGATAGCCATTTGAACTGAGACTGAGAACTGAGTGTCCCCTTGGTCACAGAGTCTGAATGTGACTGCTGGGATCTATCTATACTGTGATCTATAGAATGAACACAGTGTATGTACTGTGTGAAGAAGCGAGAGGCAGTTCAGGCAGGTTGTATCAAATTTCTATGCTGGCAGCGGCGTTTGGCTTAATGACTGTTATGTCAATATAAAACTGTTGCACTACTGTGCAGAGTTGAAGGCTTCATCTTACAAGAAATGTTAGTGTTAACTTTCAGCTCAATGAGGGGCCTGAATCTCCTGAATGCCGAATATTTATACTCAATATGTGATTTGTATAATATTCATCAAACAAAATTCTCATCAGACAAAAAAATCTGATCTTTGAATTCTTAGGTTTGGTGTAAAAGATAAAAGGGGTGGGCTTAAAAAGGGCGCTTAGCCACAAATCTCATGTCCAGGATTCACAATCGCCAACTCTTCCTGTCTGATACATAGACTAGAATGGTGATTTTTTTTCCCCTGAAAGAATTAAAGAAACAAACAAACAGAAAACCTTTGTGAGATCATCAAAAAACTCAGTAAAGTTGCCTTTCTGCTAGGTTTTCTGTCAACCTGTAAGAAAACCTTACTTGATTTCCAAGCAATTTATAGCATTATCTGAAATTGGACTTTAGTTAATATGTAATTGCATTCCCTTTATTAGACTTGACAAGGATGGCATTTCCCGGTCCAGGGATAGGCCAGTGAATCACTGATACAGCCTCCACTGTCTTTGGCAAAAGCTGAGGGTTTGGAGCCAAGTTTAGAAGAACTCACTGGTTGATCTTTAACAGTTACCACTTAATGTGTAACTGCTCTGTGCTTAATTGCGCTTGATCGTTTTAAAAAGCATCTGCATGATTCTAAAATAGCCAAGTGTTGTGTTTTAACCTCAGCTGGCAATTAAGCACCACACAGCCACTTGCTCACTCCCCTCAGTGGGAAGGGGGAGAGAATCAAAAGGGTAAAATTGCAAAAACTTGTGAGATGAGACAAAGACAGTTTGGTAGGTAAAGCAAGAGCCACACATGCAAGCAAAGCAAACCAAAGAGTTCGTTCACCAGATCCCATGGGCAGACAGATATTCAGCCACTTCCAGGAAAGCTGGGCTCCATCACATGTAATGCAGACCTGGGAAGACACACGCCATCACTTCAAGCATCCCCTCCTTCCTTCTTCTTCCCCCANCTCAGTGGGAAGGGGGAGAGAATCAAAAGGGTAAAATTGCAAAAACTTGTGAGATGAGACAAAGACAGTTTGGTAGGTAAAGCAAGAGCCACACATGCAAGCAAAGCAAACCAAAGAGTTCGTTCACCAGATCCCATGGGCAGACAGATATTCAGCCACTTCCAGGAAAGCTGGGCTCCATCACATGTAATGCAGACCTGGGAAGACACACGCCATCACTTCAAGCATCCCCTCCTTCCTTCTTCTTCCCCCAGCTTTAAATGCTGGGGGAGACTCCATGTAGTCTGGGATATCACTTGGGTCAGCTGGGGCCAACTGTCCTGGCTGTGTCCTCTCCCAACTCCTTGTCATTCCCAGCCTCCTTGCTAGTGGAGTGGGAAGCAGAAAAGTGTAAGCACTGCTCAGCAACAGCTAAAGTATCCCTGTGTCACCAGCGCTTTTCAGCACAAATCCAAAACAGCTCTGTGCCAGCTACTGTGAAGAAAATGAACTGTGCCTCAGTCAAAGCCAGCCCACCAAGAGAGGGCTGTAGCTTGGGACAGGTGACGTTGCAAGGAGCAAGGTCCACCAGTCCTCTGTGTTGTACCTGATAGCCATGTTGTGAAAATGATTTGAATGCAGTTGGTTGTAGTTTGCTTTCACCAGTTAAGAACTTTTTTTGTATAAATGGAGAAATTGGAAATACTGCCCGAAGGAAACCTTCATGTGAAAAAAGTCTTTGTTCCTCAGTTTCTGTTAGAAGAGTAAGGAAAAAAGTTTGCTAGAGGATCTGCTTTTAGCAGCACTTCTGAAGAAGTGTATGAGCTCTAAGAGAAGCATAGGTTTTTGTTGTTTCTTGGAGTGCTTAGTACAACTTATCATGAATCCGGCAAGAAGAATGGGTAACAAACTGGAAAACAAAAGAAAGAGGAAGGTAAGTTTTTCAATGATGAAGTGATTTGCAGTGATTTAGTTGAAACGTGCCATGTGTTTGGGGAGGAACAGCAGACAATTATAGATAGCTCTTGGGAGGGAACAAAGAAGAAACCTATTTCCGGTATGGGGAAAATGGAAAATATAATAGTGACATTTGAAAGTGAGAAATGCAGGGTTTATGATTATTAGAAATGTCTGTAATATGCTTTATCGAACTTACACAGACGTGACATTATATCTGGAGGGGACCTTAAAGGTCATGTGGTTCCAGCTCCCCTGCCATGGGCAGGGACACCCTGCACTGTACAAGGCTGCTCCAAGGTCCATCCAACCACACTTACAATGGTGGAGTTTCTACAGTTCTCTGGGCAACTTGTTCATGGGTTACCCCAGCCCATGTCCAGGACCTTGCACTTGACCTTGTTGAACTTCATGAAGTTCTTTCCTTCCATTTATTTCTATACTTAAAATATTTTTGGTGACTTAGATATTACTTTTGGTAAAAAGTAGGTGGTATTGAATCCAATCAAAAGAGTGTTTATGGAATAGAACTCTACTCTGGGGAATGTCGTTGTGTTACAGAAAGTCATGTTACTTGTGTGTCACCCAGCACTGGGAGCAGGGCAGTGCAGGTGTGAAAGCATAGAAAGAAATTTTATAAATATAGGTTCTTCAGGTTCTGTGGGTTAGTTCTTACTGCACCTTCAGGTGTGCTTTTCCTTTGTTGACAGCTTAGTGTGTCTGTATTGGTAGAGCATCAACACTGGGCTCATATTTCATTGTAGAAAGATGAGAACACAATCCTGTTTCTTTAATCTGTTATCCGGATTTGAAAGCAAATGCCCCAAAAGCATGTCCGTTCCAGTTCCACTGGAATGAAATAGTGTACTTTACTTTCCACTCTGGTTTTCCTTCCATAAGGCAGACTCAGTCAGTGTTTACTTTCTAGCAGATCCTATATGTAGAATTTGGTGTACTGACACACAAAACTTAGACTTTGCCTCTGACAGTTTTGAGAGGCTGGTTGTCTGCTTCTGGTTGGCTTTGGTTTTTAACTATTCTGCACATGCCTTTTTTTTAAGTTAAGCAATGTTAAACTGATTAATCATAAAATGGAATAAAAACTAGGAATTCCTGTAACTCAGCACTGAAAGCATTTCACAGCTAGGCTGGAAGGAATTTAATTCACATAATGCCATCACTGTGAAGCTTGGACGCATAATAACAGTTAGTTTATTTTCTTTTTTAAATTTAATTTCTTGTGACAGAGTTGGGAGGAATAAAGAAATAGTTGCCAGCAGAGGTTACTTTTGTGTCAATTTTTTGGAAAATTTAACCTGCTTTTTTGTTATGTGACTTACTGGAATTGTCAGTTGTTTTGGGGATTTTTGTTCTGTCATCATCATCTCGATAGATGTAATAGCAGGTACTTGAGGTGTTTTGAATGCAGATGTTTTATAAATACAATAAAATGTGAGCTGCCGCAGTGACTGTAAGTAAAGCTTTCTCAGTAATTAAGGTAGAATTGATGAAATGTAATGCAGAATACCTGATAGTTTAGGATACTGAAAGAACTTGTAGTGTAATTGATGCAGGAGAAATGCATGGCCAGATAAGTGAAATTCGTATCATTTCTGCATGAACTATTGTCCTTCTTATTTATAAAATAATAAGTGGGAGCATAAACCATCCCAAGCTTAAAATTTCAGAGCATCTGAAATATGCTAATTAACTAGATACATGATGCTAGACAAAGTTAGTCTCAACAGTTCTGTGCTCACTTTATCCTAATATGTTTGTATCAGCATGGTGTGAAATTTTGTGAGTGCCTGGATCTATGGAATTGCCCCTGCTCTCTTGTTTTTGCACATGATGTTAGACCATGCTTCCTGGAAGGGTCTTTGTAATACGCAGTGTAACATTAACCATCACTGGAAAATGTCTCAGAAGTCTCTGGTCTCTGAGTTTAATTCAAGAGATTATCAAATAAATTAGTGATTTTCCTTCCAGAGTTTTAGATACCTAAAAACGAAGTAACTCTGTCAGATTTTGAGTCCTCCTACAAACTCACAAATATGATCAATTCACAAACTAATCCTTAATTTTGCACAGGATTTTTAAGGGTAGATATTTAGCAGCTGAGAAACTCAGAAACCTATACCGTCAGATCTTCAAAAGACAAAGTCTTAAGGATAAGGAAAGTCTTGTAATCTTGTTCTGTAGTAAAACCTGATTATTATCAACAAGTTTTGTTGTTGAATGGTTAGAGAAAAATACAAATATGTTATGTTTGCTGTTCTTTAAGTCAGGTTGATTATATTCCTTTTGGGCTAATTTCATCTGCAAACATTAGAATTTACCAGTATTTTAGGAGGTAAAGTGTAAGGATGATATAAAAGTAGTATTAACTTTTAGCCTGTGTTGGAGATACTACAGTGGGAGATGAGAATCTGAAGGTAATTTTTTTTTTAATTTTGTCTGAACGAATGCAATGGAAGTATATAATTTTCTGCTTTAAAAAATCTGCTTCCTTTGCAGGGATATTTTTTCAGGCTTTCTTTAGTGTGGTACTTGGAGCTGAAGGTATTACTTCCTGTATAGATTGTTTTGTTCTCTAAGTCTATAAAATCTTAACAAGGTCCTTTTAGTTTATACTTCTGAAGACAGCAACTCTTCCCATAATATCCATCTGCATTTTGTCCAGCTGTGTGTAGTGAAGTCCTCTTTATGTGGCTGTAAATTCTGCCTTGGCTTCCCGCATATTGACACTCCTGTACAGGGCTGCCTTCCACGTGGCTGTAGGGTGTGTCAGCGAGGGACACTGGAGAAGGGACGCAGACGGATCTGAGGTTTTTTTGCACCTGGACTAACAGAAGGAAAGAGTAGTGAGCCCAGACCCTGAGGTAACAGATGTGTTAGGCTACATTATAGTCAAGGAGCTGCAGGTCCTTAGGACGGTAAGTTAATGTGACCCCTTAACTTCCAGTACATGAATTAGCAAACCTAAATCTGAATTTTCAAATGATGCACCCTGCAGAGTAGTCAATCCAAAGGCCAGTAAGAAACCCAAGTTGTAACTCTGCACAGGAAACGCATTGAGTGCTTTTAATTTCATTATTATTTTAGGACAATTAAAGTGTGGGCTGTTACTGAAGACAATAGTGTGTTTATTCTGTGACTGCACAGGCTGTTGGTGTGAGGGCAGCAGGAGCTCTCGGTTACAAGTGAGTGATTTCACCTCTGGTAGTAATCTGTGTATCTAAAGCTGTTGTGAAACTGTGGTTGAAGGCAGCTCAACTGTTAAATATGTGGCTCTTTCTCTGGATCCAGTTCCCAGTCTGTGCAGAGTTCTCTGAATTGATATGCAGCTCATTTAAAGGAAAAGAAAAAGGACCAGGAAAGCTGATAAGATGTTACGTGTGCTTAGCAGAGGGTGGATATTGGCATACCTAAGTTTCAGGATGCTGTAGTTCCTGCTCTGTGAACGAGTTTGTAAGTACAGTGTGAAACTTCACATCCTTGTTCTCTACAATCCCATCTTGTTGACCACTGACATCCTTATTTCAGCTATCACACTGGATGCTTAGAATTCATTTGGTGTGAATTTTTGAAACTGAAACTGCTTTAGTCAGTTATAGTAAAGAAATGTTTCTTGCCACTGGCACCTTTTTGAGACACCTTGTCCAGTGAAAGTTCGCGTTTTATCATGATTACTAAGGAAGACAGGACAGTACTTCAAGTTAATATTGTGGTATGTATTCCTTATTGCTTTGCTGATGGGTTGTTTTGCTTGTTGGTATGTTCTGAGGCAGATTACTTTGGTTCCTGCTTATAAACAGCATACTAGTAATTTACTTTTAAAATTACATTTTAAGCTGCTTCATAAATGATGGTTGTATTTTAGCAATAAATTAACATGAATATCATTTTTAATATTGTGACCTGTTTTGAAGATTAAGGTGGGCCTGATCCCTGGGCGGGCGTTTGCCTGGAAGTTGGACTAGATGATCCTCTGGGTCCCTTCCAACTCAGAATAACCTGAATTGGCATCTGATAATTTTGAATGTTTGTAAAACCCTTTGTCACTTCACAGGCTCACAGAATGCAGAAATTTGGGTCCAAGTCAGGACAGATGTGTGTTCCTATGATCTGTTTTTTGTTCACAAGCAGTTTGAAAACTGAAAACCAAAAAATTCAAAAACTTATCTGTAAATGTGTGTTCATGAAATTCAATGTTTTAATCTTAACAATATATTGCTCTTTGTATTCATTGTTTGTCGAGTCTCAGTGCGGCAGATGGAAAAAGTGTAAGAAATTGTTTGAGTTGGCTCACATGAATGTCAGTTTTTTCTAGTATGATAGCCAGGCCTTTTAGTGAAATTCTGTTCTGTATTTTCTCTCTGTGGAATTTTTTTTCCTTTCCCTATTTCTTCCTCTATCTTCTCTGTGTTGCTGATATTTCTCCAGAGTATAATCTCTAACCTTGCATGTCCCCTCTTCATCCCTTTAAA
The DNA here is from genome assembly GCA_013390025.1 of Pitta sordida. NCBI lineage: Eukaryota > Metazoa > Chordata > Aves > Passeriformes > Pittidae > Pitta > Pitta sordida. Next base: position 70,049 of record WEKX01012898.1, read on the forward strand.
GGAACTGAACTCCAGACTGTTCTTCTGTTTCTCCTCCTTGTTCTCAGCTGTAGCAAAGTCATTCTACAAAGTTGTTCTTCAAGTAACAGGTCACCTCTGTTTGTTTTTTGGGATGCGTAATTCCACAGTTAACATCCTCCTATAAAGGATTATTCCACTAGATCCAGTGGAAATAATAGCATCTGCAGCTTTCTTCTCCTTGATACTTTATATTTTGGTCTGATTTATATTGTTTAGTGCAGTTGCATTAGTATTTGTTTCTTCAAGAGTTTAAGTGAGGTCATAGTTCATACAAAAGTATCTCCCATCAAGATTCCTTAAAGGAATCTCAGGTATTACATTCTTCCTCAGTTTCTGCATCCTGGCATCTTTTTCTTTCTTCCTTGCTTTTATAAATATTTGTACAGACACAGGGTTCTTGAGATAAACAATTTCATTGGGTAGGATACAAGTATGGACTTCATATCTTTGTGGTTGTTGGCAGCTCACACCTTTTGCGGGTTACTCCAGTGTCTCTTAAGTGTCCCTGTCATATAGTTGAATTCTTGGGTGGAGAAAATCTGTAAATGCTTAAAGACAAGATAAGTGCAAGTCAGAAATATTTGAAAAGTACAGCTCTCCAAATGTTTGCCAGAATAGCAGTGAAATGCATCTTGAGCTAGAGGAACACAGCAAGAAACAGCCTCAGTTCCAACTGCAAATATTTAGAGGTACAAGCACATCCTACAGTGGTGTGTACACAGCCAGATAGTGAATGAGTCACAAGTTGTGTGCCTGTAGGTGTGGGACGTGCACAGGGACAGCTCTGGCACCTGCATCCAGTAAGTAGGACATCTCTGGACTTCTAACATTGAGAACCATATTTGTTGTCTTGACTTATTACTGTTTTTCTTTAGCTTGAAAACATATTTGTTAACTTCCAGTTACGTACTGATTTGATTTTACTTTGGCATTACAAAAAATTTCTCTGTTTTTTTAATAAGTGGGTAGTGAAGGCAGTAGTAGTTAAGTTTTTATATACAGCATTAGTTTCTGTGCCTATGGAAATTGTTCTTAATATGAAGAATAGTAAAAATTAGATGACATTCTGAGTAGCAGTGAGCTTTTTTTAATTTCCTTGTAATATATTGTGCTTGGAATATGAAAATTACTGTCTCTGTTAGCCTCCTGCACTAAGTTAATGCTTTCATTGGTGACAAATTCTGAGAAAGTGAGAACAACCTTGGTAGAAGCTCATGGTAGACATGAGGATGACACAGCTTTACTAACAAGCTTTGTGGTAGTCAGTGCAGCATGAGGAAGTAGGTGCAGTCACCTCGTCGTCCATGTTCGACTGATTTTTTTCTGAGCAGGATGACCAGCAGGGCAGGTTTTGTGCTGTCTGCCCTGCAGCTCCTCCGTCCCAGTCTTCTTGTCCAACCCTATGTCCCCACCACTCTCCTTTTCCCTCCTGGTGAGGCATAGAGGTATGTTCCTTTAAAGCAGCACAGCCCTCCCCATGCTGTGCTGGCACGGTGCCATGTGGCAGGGCAGGGACTGTGCCCTGGCAGCCTGGAGCAGGGGAAGGTTGAGAGGAGCTCTTCAGTCTCATTGCAGGGGAGGTACTGGGCATTCTGCTCTACCACAGCCTGGGGCTTTTTCACCTTGAAAATACCTTCTGGGCCTTCACCCAGATAAAGAAATACATGATTTGGATCCATGAAACTTGGGAGTGAAACCAGTTAGTGGAAAGCTGATTATCAGTTAGTAGTTCTTATTTTACTTTGTTATTATTACAGATAAGAAATACTTAATTTCATTTCTCTATTAGTTGACACTTCTAATATTCTGATATGTCTCTCCATTCATGTATTTGAAAACCATTATTAAAGTGATTGTCTTCTTTTGCTTTTTAAATACCAGATATGTGTTTTCATTTGACTGAGCAAATTGGATTTTATTTTTTTTTATTAATATCTGCAATATCACCTTTGGGTTTGGGGTTTTTTTCTGTTTCAGAGAGAAAAAAGTGAAGAAATGTCTGCCAATTTAAAATACCTTTCCTTGGGCATCCTGGTTTTTCAAACCACAAGTCTGGTCTTGACCATGCGTTATTCCCGGACGCTGAAGGAAGAAGGGCCTCGTTACTTATCCTCCACTGCAGTAGTTATTGCTGAGCTTCTGAAGATTTTGGCCTGTGTTCTATTGGTCTACAAAGACAGCAGTATGTGTCAAATTTTGCACCAAGTAATTTTCCTAGTCAATATGCTGTATTGTAGTGGCAACTGCAAGGCAGCCATGTGAGTACAGGCATACAACAAAGCATTTTCCTTCTCCTGTGTAGGAAATAGTCTGGGAAAGACATTCATCGTAGCGTAGATTTGCTGAAGAGAGTTCTTTTTAAAGAGTGTGGATACTGAGGAAGGCAAGAATAAGTTTTCTGCTAACAACTCAAAAGTTTGTGTTTGCTCAGGCATTTTAAGAAATCCATATGTAGAAGTCGGGAAAAAATTAAAAGCTTTAAGTGTGTCCAAAGCACGAATGATAATTTAGAAGCCTGTCATAAACAGCAGATGCAGGACAGAGAAAACAATTTCATTGTTACAGGAAGAGTCAGTTTTAAGCTAAAAAAAAAGTACATGCAGATTTACTATGTTTCTTGTTTTGTACATTTTAAAGTGAATTTATCTGCGTCCTAAACACATATATTTGATTTCCAACGGGTTAAAAATGTAATTGTATATGCATAAATATTGATGACACTCTAGGATTCTAAATATATATACACTTTTTAGGTGATACCCTTTGATGTATTATCTTCAAATGTTGATATGGTTTCAGTAAGTTTTATTCAAAATACTTTAAATAATCAGTGTTCTGATATTCCAGGCTCCAGGAAGACACTTGCAGGCATTTTTTGTTATGTATACAGGACTGTTGAAAGTCAAACAAACAGAGATAGTATTTTGAGGTCTTGATATAGTGATAGCTATAAAATGGGCAACAATTTTAAGAACAGGGCATTGCTATTTCTCTTTTTCCACCCTCTCTCCTTTCAATGAGTGTCTCTTTCTTTCATTGTTTCTTTGGGTAGAGTGCAATTTACGGACTCTGAACAGAGTGCTGCATGATGAAATCCTTAATAAGCCCATGGAAACTCTTAAGCTTGCTATTCCTTCAGGAATTTACACTCTTCAGAACAACTTGCTGTATGTAGCATTGTCAAACCTAGATGCAGCCACATACCAGGTATTGTATATTTGGATTTCTCTGCAAGTTTGAAAAAAAACCCACCAAAAAACAACCCATGAATTATGCAGTAGTAACTGTTTCTGGTTCTTCTAGGTTACATATCAACTGAAAATTCTCACCACAGCATTGTTTTCTGTGTCCATGTTGAGCAAGAAATTGGGTGTGTACCAGTGGCTGTCATTAGTAATATTGATGACAGGAGTGGCATTTGTACAGGTAAATGCAAGCAGGTGGCGTGTGTTTTTTTAATGTGTTTAGTCAAGGAACATGGATTTCTATACTGATTGTGCAGCTTTCTGATTCTACCAGCTGCACACTACGAATCACAACTGGACAGGTCTGGAAGAAGGTAACACTTCTTCTGCAACCCAGTGCTCTGCTGTAGAGTGTGACAGGGCCTGTGGAGCAACCTGCAAGTACTAATGTTAGCAGTGTTTACTGGCACGTTTCTTCAGGCGTGAGGAATTCACAGGCCTTCTCTGCCAGTGCAGGCCAGGCTCACTTTGTAAACACAGTTGGCAAATTTACTCGAACTATTTCAAAGGGCAAAACTGGCCTCAGGTCTAAATAGTTCAGGTGCCCGGAATCTGTAGTTTTCAGAGGATAGTATCATGGGATAAGAGAATATTCGCGGAATTTTTATCATGTTCTAGAAAATTTTATTTTTAAACTTAAGGAATTGAAAGAAGGTGTGATGGCTAAATTCAAATTGAAAGTGAGAACAACACATTTTTACAGTACATCAACCTAGTCTTCAGACTTCTAAGTCTGTTTTTGTCTATGGCATTGCATTATTTGGTTGGCATTAGACACATTGCAGGATTTAATTGGTCTGCATAATCACTGAAGAGAGGCACATGCAAAAGACAATTCACTCCATCTTGAAAGACAGCTGGTGTAAGTAGTTTTCTAACTGTGTTTATATTTGTAAGGTAACTACTATGTAGTTGTTGGGTGGCACAAGTTGGTGGCTGTGAAGGATCGTGATAAGTCACACTAGAATTCAGAAATGGTGCTGGCTTATAAAACATAAATCTTGCACCCCTTTAAACTGATAAGTATTCTCCCAGTTCAGGCACAATTTTACTCCTTACAAATACATAGAAAGAAGAATCGTAGCTCTGCAATCCTGAAAAGTATTAATGGTGCAGAATGCAAAACTTTACAAGCATGTAATTGTATTGAGTAACTATTACTGTTGCTAGAAAACAAATTTGAATTTTTCAGCTGCTCATGACTTGATTTAATCAGTGAATTTTCTGTAACTGTTTTCGCACCCAGTGGCCTTCAGATTCTCAAGTAACACCTGCTAAGGAGCATTCAGCAGGATCACAGTTTGTGGGGCTGATGGCAGTTCTCATAGCCTGCTTTTCCAGTGGATTTGCTGGGGTTTATTTTGAGAAAATTTTAAAAGAAACTAAGCAGTCTGTGTGGATCAGAAACATTCAGCTTGGTAAGTTTAATTTTTATCATCTGTTAGAGATACTGCATTCTGAAGAATTAAATGTGCAAAAATCATATGTATAAATAAAAAATATCACCAATGTTTTAGTAGGCTACATAAATATTATTTTAAAACCAAAACTCTGCTAGATAGAATTACAGCAGTTACTTTCTGATCTCAACCTAGTCTTTGATATCATTTTTCAAAGGAGTATCTGTAAATTTTTGTAGAATCTGTTGATTGAATTTGTGGCTTAAAATTTTCTAAGGAATATTATTATATGCAGGATTCTGGGTATCCTCGATGTTTAAAAAATACTGTCTTCAATAATTCAGAAGATCTGATAAACGTAGATAGTAATCATTTTTCCAAACAAAGCAAAACTGCTTTGAGGTAGTGAATTGTTATTTTTTCAATCAAAGGTCTTTTTTTTTTTTTTTGTTATCTCTGTAATCCCTGGAGAGGCATACGCAAGGACAGTTCATCTGAACTATTTTAATGCCCTTACCTCCTGGGAATACCTTCTATTTCAAAAGTAGTTCTGTGTCTTCTAGACTCAAGATATTAATGACAACAGAATTGATGTGTGTTCCTGAGTGAGTTGTCCCTCACCTCAAAGCCATCTTGTCCAGTTTATGTGGTTTGAAATGTGATGCCTGTCTTTCTCTAGTGGATTCCCTCTAGTCTTCACCTGGAGGCAATAATTATTTATGGCACAGTTGAGTGGGTGTGTTCAGCCAAATTTGCACTTCCCAGTGCCCTGGAAGTGACTAGTGATCAAATCCACAGTGCTGTAGAATTAACTCGTGGGATGATATGGTGGATCAGGGCTGTGTTCTGAGTCTGGCAGAATGTAGTGCAGTACCATAAAAACAGGGGATGGCGTGGCTTTTTGTGTAATTAGGTAGTTGGTCCATCATTTCTGAATACAAGCAGTCCTGTTGCTGTGTTTTAATTATAGATGGTTTCAGTTGAAGATGCAGAACTTGATTTTGAATATGTGATAACATTTTTACATGACCATAATGTTTTGAAACTTCAGGATTGAGAAAGGGATCAAAACTTCTCCTTATTATCTGCTGGTATTTATGGAAACTGTATATTAAAATTAAGTTTTCATGGACAGTGTGCAGGGGATACATCAGGAAAGATTATATTGGGGACTTTTATAGGCAGAGAAGGGTGGGTAGCTGGGGCTTGGTCTGGGATTTAAGGGAAGATTTGGTGTTCTGGATGGAATTGCAGTGTAAAATCCATTGCCAAGGAAAGCTGACAATTGCTGCTCTCACTTTCCATGCTGGAAGTGCACCATGGGCAGCAGTACAGGTGTCTGAAACACTTTCCAGTAAGCATTCATAACTTGAAAAACTGATCATCTCTTCTAAAACATTGCTCAGATTTTTCTACACTGCACAAAAGTCTGTACAAATGCTAATGCATTCCTTGGTTTGATAGCCTGGTATAGATTGAATGTTCCAGTAATTGCTTTGTGGAACAATGAGATCAGAACAGACTGGGTCTAAATGCAAACTGTTGTAGGTAGTGAATAACTAGTACAGTGATAGATGAAGACATAAATGTCTCTGATAATAATGAGAATAGAATCACCTGATTCTCTATTTTTTTGTCAGTGGCTTCATTTGCCACAATAGGAACTTCAGTATAGTATGTTTATTATTGAAGTTGTTTTCAGTTCAAAAATAAAATTGATTTTGTCATATTTAATAGAAAGTTTCATGATACAGCTTTTTGAAAATATTTAAAATATGAAATAACAATTTAAAAAATACATTAGTGTGTTCTTTCTACAAGTGCAAGATAGTTGCCTGCTTCAGACACTGGGTTTTTCAGGAGTTAATCAGTCATAACCAAAAGCTCTGAAATGGACCTTTTCTTAAAACACAGAAAACAAAACACATTTGTTCAACCCGGTTTTCATATATAGAGAGAGAATTACTAAAACTTCAGGGAAAAATTGGAAAATATATTTGAATTAATGGTTTAAGAGTGCAGGTTTTAATGCCTACCAGTGTCATAATAGGGATGTATGAATAGGTGATTTTATTTCTTTATTTTAGCAGATCAGTTGGAAAATACAAGTCATTGGTTTAATATGAATGAAAGCTAAATTTTTAATCCTGCCTACAGAAAGAATTATTTCTTGTCCAACAGAAGGTTTTCTTTTGTTCCAAACCTTGAGGACAAGGAACCTGTTTGCACATTTTTCACCCAAAGCTTTTAAATCAATCTTGTACTTCCAGGATTTTTTGGTAGCATATTTGGAATGATGGGTGTATACATTTATGATGGAGAACAACTGTCAAAGAATGGATTTTTTCAAGGATACAATAAACTCACTTGGGTGGTGGTTGTTCTACAGGTGAGATACCGTGTATGGCGTGTTTCTGTGAAGGCACGTGGGGTAAATGACAGGGGGAAATGGTGTCACTGAAGCTACTGAGAATGTTATAGTTGAAAGTGTGATCTATCACTATTAGAACAAACCTCTAAATGAAAATCTGGCAAATAATATAGCAAGCGCATTATTAAATCTTGTGCGACTTGAAAGCATTTAAGCATTACTTACTGTGTGATGTTACATACTGTATATCTATTACCTATATATATATATATATAGTGCCCTTCCTCCTGTGGGTAAAAATGTATAGTACAAGCATTTCCACTCATTTAATGGTGGTAATATGATCAACAGTTTATTTAATAAGGAAGTAACTACTCCTCCAATATTTATTTTCAGTAGTGCGTATCCATAGTGTAAAATAAATGTGTTGCTCCTAAACATAGAAAAAAACTTTTCCTAAAGCAAATGTATGTTGTTAAAATAGATGTTCTCAGTCAAATTATCAGTTCGTGAATCCAAACCTTGCTGTTTTTTCAGGCACTTGGAGGACTGGTGATTGCTGCTGTTATAAAATACGCAGACAACATTTTAAAAGGATTTGCAACTTCTCTCTCTATTATACTGTCAACATTGATCTCCTATTTCTGGCTGCAAGATTTTGTCCCTACAAGGTAAAAATTGTTTTCCATATATGCTGGGGTACAAGAAAATGAATCGAAAACTTGGTGTTTACCAGATGTAGCTGCAAAAATAAACTTAAACAGCCCCGTCCAAGCCACACGGTCAGAACGTTCGGCTCCACCTGGCGGCTGCCCGTGGCACAGGGACATCACCTCCCGCACTGCCCGTCCCCTGTCCCCACAGGACATCACCTCCCGCACTGCCCGTCCCCTGTCCCCACAGGACATCACCTCCCGCACTGCCCGTCCCCTGTCCCCACAGGACATCACCTCCCGCACTGCCCGTCCCCTGTCCCCACAGGACATCTGCAGCACTGAGTTGCCCAAGCGCACCCAGAAGCCCAAAGGCAGAGCCTTTACGAAATGCAACACTATTTAGTACTTAAAACACTCAGCCAAGAAAGAAAAGTTCTTGCAATGTGGTTCTAGGGCTGTGTCCTAATGTTTTGTGAGTGAGGTTGTAGTGGCACCTCAGGCTTTGTACAGGGGTAGGTTCAGAACAGTCCTTGTCTTGGCAGTGTGTGTTGCTATATGTAGTGTAGAAGTAATAATGCCACTTCCATATATATATATATATATTAATAGGATTTTGCTTTTCATTAACCAACATTTCTCCCATATGTTACACATGCTCATAGCATAAAAATATTTTGAATAATTTTTACAATTTTTGTGTCTGGTACAAAGAAATATGTTTTTGCCACAAAAGAATGTATGTGCAATACTGTGGTCTCTTCTATCCCTACCCATTCTGTGATATTATCAGGGCTTTACTTAAATATTACAAAATGGAAGTAGAGCAACTATTTAGGCTTAAAAAGTGGAAGACATTGAATTTAAATTATAAGTAGCCTGTATTTGTCCCATTAAAATGTGTGCTCAAATGGAAACTTAATAAGTAACTTAACAGCTTCTGCAAATGTTGAAAATTGAAACAGTAGTAAATAATTAAATGGAACAGAGCCAACTAGCAGCACGTAGAACTTGAAGCCATCCCATTGAATAAAACTTGATCAGCTTGAGTTAATCAGACTTAATCTTTAGTACGTTGCTTATGCCAGCTGAATATATTTGAACTGAAACTGTGGAATTGTTTCTGTCACATCGACAAACTCTTTTGATTGGGGCAGTAGTTATAAAGTACTTCAATGCTTAAATGTGTTGCAATGGGCCATGCCCAGCAATAGGGTGACTGTGTTCTCTGAAGGATTATCATTCATATGCCACAGGGTTCCTTGTATTTGGTTCAGAGGATCAAATTGGCAACACTGTCATGTCTGTGTAAGAGGGTTCTTTTCAAAAATGTGTACTGATTGTCTCTTGGCTTTGGATATTTTGTTTCAGACTTGTAACTATCAAAACAACTTGAGAGGTCCATATGTTGCAATACCAAAAAAGCCTTTGTCATCTTAAGTCATAAGTCTTTATGTATCTGCCAAAAATTAGATTATTCTGACTTGCAAACTAGTTCTTGGGCCACAGCAACTTGTTTTGATATAAGCTTTGGATTTCAAAGCAAACACAGCTCCAACAACATAATACAGTTGGCCCTCTTCCACTCTGTGTTTTTGCAACTGCGCATGCGCGACCTGGCACGCATGAATATTCAATTAGGCCGTCATGAATATGCAAATCAACCCACACAGCCATGGCGGCGGCTCCTCCCCACCTCCCCCACCCCCAGCACAGGCGCCACAGCAGCCGATACACAGCAGGGCAGTGCTGAAACAGCACCAGGGGGCCATGTGAGGGTGGGTGGCAATTTGCATATTAATGAGCTGCCATTCTACACGGACAGAGGGCTTTGTGGATAGGGGGCAAGACCCACGGTACCGTGGTATAGGAGACCCAACTGTTTATGTGTGAGATATTTAAGGGGCTGGGTAACCGCAGTAGTTGCACTTTAGCTCCTGCTTGCATTTTCCACACAGATTTAGGTAAAATACTAAAAAAAAAGTATCAGTCTGATTGCTTCTGACAATTGCTTCATGAAAGTATAATTTAAATTTTTAGAATATCTTAGTAGAATGATACGTTAATTTGTAGTTATAAGTTTCTTATTTCAACAATTGCCTGCATCCTTCTAAAATAAACACATATATGCAAATTATTTTGCACAAAAATATTTTATCTGTTTGCGTCTTGAAAAAATATCCTTGCTTTTGATTGTATTGCATATATAAATTTGCATCAACTAAACCAAACTTTTTTTTTCATCCCTATTCAATTCAGTGTCTTTTTCTTCGGAGCTATCCTTGTAATAGCAGCTACTTTCCTATATGGTTATGATCCCAAACCTGCAGGAAATCCCATTAAGGCATAGCAGACTTCCTCATCAACCTACTTCTCAAGATCATGCATTGGGGCCTTGCCAGCAATGGCACGTGGAAAGTGTCCTTGTACACTGCAAGGAAAGGATTACTGCCCTGAATGTATTGAAGACATGCTGAGGAGTGGTTCTGAACTGCCAGAGGGTTTACAGGTGGATGATGATACTGATCCGTAACTAATGGGGGGGAAAACGTCAGGGGAATGCCCAGTGCAACTTGCTAATAAAAACTTGAAAGGAACCAAAAGTTTCCAAGAAACTACAATAGGAATGTTTACAGCTTTGAGAGATTGCATCAAAAGAATTTACTGTATTGACTGCTGCATCAAAAGAAGTTACTGTATTGACTGCTGCAGAAAAATGTCCTATGCACTCTTTGAAAGAGCACATGACAACATTGTCAGATTGTGTGTTTTTGTGATTCGATTATATTTAATCTTAGTAAATGTTTTTAACTGTTTGTCTATTTACGTGTAATGAGCTGAACATCATAGTTCTAAAGTGATGGTTCTAATTAGGTATTCCTTATTAAAACTGTGAAAATTGAAGTGTGATTGAAAGACACTTTCACGATATCAAATATTTTTATAATTTTAGAAAGCTGATTTAATAACAGGAATCTGTTATTCAATGGTAATATTATAATTCTGTTGCTTATATGAAACTATTGTAAGAATGTTAACGTTCTCATCGAAGAGTAGAAAGGGATAAATTCGGTGTGAATGCTGGAAAGCCTTGTAGATACTGCAGACCATCAGCCTGTGGTGTTCCAACAGATGGAATAATTCTGGGAACACCAGCTGGAGGTTATCACATTAACCTGGTAGTAAGAGTAGGGTTATGATGGGTGCTTGCTCAGATGTAATGTTCATTCTTATTATTTTTATTGATTATAAATCAATTTCTGGTAAAACTTTAAAAGTAGTTTTTATGCTTTAAATAGCCTCTGAAGATTTTTTTTAAACCACATTTTTTAAAAAAAGCCCATAATAAACATTTTAAAGGTGTTATCATTGTCTGTAACAGCTCCATCTGGAGCTAATAAGATATGGCACCTGTGTACTGTACTGTACTTTATTACAGAAGAGTTTTTTAAACAAGTGTTGTTTACCCATGAACTCTCCAGTGCTTTTTCTGTACATTTTTATGTAATGGCTTAATTATAGTTCTGGTGGGGTTTTTAAATTATTATTTTGTTCTGGAAGTCCTTGAGTCAACAGACCAAACAGATCATGCGGAGCTATTCAGTCTAGTAGTGGAATTACTTTAATAGGAAACATAATTTAAGAATAATTAAGTGTGCAATAGCTAAATATAAAAGCATGTTGTTGCTCTGTTTTAAACAACAACAACAAATATACTTCACAAAGAAAACGTGATACAGTTAGATCAATTAGACTGTTAAGAACACTTCACTCAAAGTGTTTGTATATAGTCAGAAACAACAAAAAATAATCTGGAACTAGTAAACAACAAAGCTGTCTGAAAAATTGCTGGGTTTCAGGAGACTGTTCATGATGAATGTTCTATCCACATGTTACACCTGGAGTGGTATGCATTCATACAACAGCGTATCAAGAGTCCCTTACCACGAGAATGGCAAGTGGTAAAAATATCTTACTTCCTGTGTTCCCCCCTCCCCCACCATACTCATTCTCACTTTTGTCTTGTGCTAAAGAAAACGTGTTAAAGAGAAAAGTGTTTTAAAATGTTTACTAAAGTACCTCATCCAATTCACAGGAAGATTCTGGAGGAGTGTCTGAGATTTCGTAATGAAGTGTTGTAAATGGGAAAGGAAGAATTCTCCCTATGTCAATTAAGTAAAAATAGTGTTTCTCTTCTCTTGGCAGTTATGTGTTTTATCAACATTTTGTTTCTTTGTCATATGTAAACAAGACTTTAAAGAAACAAGAAACATCAGAGTTATGCTAAGGGCTTGCTAAGCTTTGTGAGCTGTGAATCTGTCCTAGCATGTCATAACTGCAGGAGCTTTGCTACTTGGCAGTCAAAACTATCTTGTACTACCCTAAATTTGCATTCTATGTTAATATTAAATCTTATCCATAGAACATTCAGTGTGGCAAAACCTTTGAAGAGTTTCATGTGGTGATATCCCCACTGCAGTACACATGAGGTAAGGCGTGTGCACAGAACAGCAGCTCACAGCGCTGCTTAGGGCCGAGTGGGAATCACACGGCTCTGGGGTGATGTGGGAAGTGTTTGTAGGAATATCTGAACTGGAATTTGGCCTACACAATAATAACTTTTAATTTCATGAATCACAGTAGTGGAAGTGTTCAGGTACTGTAATCGTTTACTTCCTTGAGGAATGTCTCTGAAAAACATAAGCAACAGGTTGAGAACTCTTTAAAGCAAATGTACAGGAAGGGACCAAACAGGCCAAATAATCCCCACGTTGCTGAAACTGTGTTATATGTAACCCAATTTTAATATTTCTGGTGCACCTGTCAATATTGCTCAGTATGGGTCAGTTCCAAGGAACGAACAGGAATATGTGCATATGAATCTGGAAGAGGATGTCATGCAGTTTTGGAAAACAATGTATCTGCTGTACTAAGGAACAGTAAATCCTGTCCCCAGTGACTCCTCTGTGCTTCCAGCTGACAAGAATATTAAGTTTTCCAGGAGAAGGACAGATATCTTCATACACGTGTCGAGGAGGGTTTACTGTTTTCTGTAACCTTTGCAATCTGGGAGCATGTGCACGTTTTCTCACTGCGATACTTCTGCATTTGTGGGGTTTTTAAAAAAAATAAAATTGGTTTAATGTCTGTAACTCATTAACTAACCAAAGAGGCATAGAATTGGGAAGTAGTAGATGGTGTCCTTTGAGTTTGCCCTAAAAGCAATCTGTAGCGTCCAAAAATAAACTTGTCTTTCTGAACTGCTTTTCTGAATTTTAGGCAATGATTTTGTTAGTTTAGTGGTATATTTAGGAGGCTAACCCATACTTAGCAGAATTTTACGTAAATATTTATGAAGATGTAGCTAGGTGTTTATTTGCAAAATTATGTGAGGGTTGTTTTTTTTTTAACTTGCATAACGGGAGTACCTTGAACGCTTGGTGATTTGTTAGGGGGTTTTGGCAATTTGGGATATGTACATGATAAATGGTCAAATAACAATAATCTTAAAACTATCTTCAAAGCAAAATAAATCCATTCAGTGGTGAAAAACCTTGAATCTAATAAAGTAAGATAAATATTTAATGCTCTATTTCTATGCTGTTCACAAGTGCCCAATAGTCTTTTTTTTTCTCAAAGAATGCAGATAATTGTATAGTTCTATTCAATGTCATTGTCTTAGACAAACTGTGAGAAAACCTCCTTTTTTTGTTTGCTTTAATAAAGGGTAGATTCATGTTCTAGATTTAGCTTCTACTTTGGGGGGTTTTGCAACTTTTTTGTAACTATTTCTTTTTTTTTCCTCAAACACCCCATCTCATTTAGGTAGCCGTGCTCATGTTTCATTTACTCATACAGCCCTCTCACAGACTTTTAGTATGTAGGATGTAATTGTTTTGTGTTCCTAGCTTGTTTTTATGCCTGTAATTCATAATACTGTCATATATTTTGTTGAATTGTTTTAATTGTGATAAATGAAACATTGCATTTCTTCTGGTTTTCATTGTCTGTAACTCTCCTATTTTCATGTATTTCCTGATTGGTCGTGTGTGTTCTGTTGTATTTAAGCAATCATCACTTTCCAAATTTGAAGCTGTTGATCATTTTCGTCCTGGTGACAAAGGTTCCTGCTGGATATTGTGTTGAGAGGGATTACTTGTTGTTTTCTTATCTATATATGCTCTTTAAGAACGAGATATTAAAAGACAGTGGGGGGGTGCTGTATTAGAAGGTAGTATTTATCTGTAACATGGTATTATACCATATGTATGGTCATGTATGCATTACCTAAGGTGTTGTATTACTGTAAGAAAGTCCAAGTAGTGTTTCCTTGCCTTTGTTTTAATTGTTCTTTTCATCCTTAATGCTGATTATTTCCCAGAAGAAGTGACTAGAGAGTGCTGCTCTTTCCAGGTAAGTTCATCATATGTTTTTAGGTATCTAGAATTAAGACATTTTTACTGAAAAAAAAAATGTAAGGGAAAATGCAACAAAAGTACATAGAATTAATGAGATTCATCATTCTGACTGTAATTAGCCATATTAATTTCAATATCAATTTATAGCTCAGTAAGAACTGTGTGTATGCTCAACATTTGTATTTGCTGCCATGAGTGTCACTTTTTTAGATTTTTTAAACTTTGTCTTTATTGTCAATATATGAGCTCAAGTATAGATCACATATTCCAATATTGTAGCAAAGTTTTAAAGATAGTTTTAGGGTTCTATATGTTAATGGTATTTGTGTGTGATTACACTGAATAAATTCTATTATATGGTGTTTCCAGGCCGTTTGGAAATGGGTTGGGTTTTTTTTTTGGTATAACACTGCTGAACCATGGAATGGATCTTACATGACAATCTTTTTTTTAATCCATATTGGGGTAAAATACTGTTATTTTTTCTTCTGTACATGTAGATAATGTTGCTGCAGTAACATTACTGGTTAAAATTACTACTACCAGTAACTACTGGTTAAAATTAAGGACTGGCTTTATTAAGGATATGATAAAAAACTGTTTGAGAGCATTGCAAAAGGAGAGCCTTGCCTTTTGCATATTTTCACAGAAATAAAACAACATTTTAATAAACATTTATTATTTCAGATTATAATTTTAGCATAATTTTCTATAAACTCTAAAAGTCTATTGTAAAATATTTGTTAAGGGTACCTTTTAATATACAGCTTACTGAATTTTGCCAGCAATTTAATTTTGACTGAGACATGCTTCTTTTTGACCACTGTGTCATGACTTCTTGTGACTCTCTGCGCTTTTCTGGCCTGAAAACCCTGAAGTAAGTCCTTGTCCTGAGGTGGAGGTGGTAGGGAGTGCCTGTGTAGCAATATCATAATATGGCATATGATTGTAAATACGTACTGGAATCCTTTCTAGAAGGAGCTATGTATAGCTATAATGTACAATTTATCAAAGACCTGAACAGAGTTCACAAGCACATTACTATAGATGATGGATAATATTTTTCTCTGTCCTTTCCAAAGATACATAAAATAAAACTGGGTCATTTCACCAGCAATTTCCAGGGGACTTTGTTTCCATCAGTTCCTTTCATCAGTTTTGGTCTGATCTTATTATTCACATGCAATATGATTTAAACTGAAATGTTTAAGCCATTAGGTAATGGAAATTAAACAGCTGAACAAAGGAACATAGATGGTACAGAGTACTGGGATGCAGGGGACAGTGTTCTTCAAGTTTGGCCTAAAACCACTCTGGATGAGTCTTAACTGAAACCATTGAAATGACCCTCTGCCTGTGCTTTGGAATCAGGGATTCCCCTTGCAGAGGTGTAAGGATGGAAATGTCCTCCACAGCCAGCGGGCAGTGTTGTGCATTTGCTTGGGATAGAGGGTCAAACACTCCAGGTGTTCAGATGTAACAGATAATTCTTGTTTCTCTTCTTCAGGAGTTTAAAAGTTTGTCAGGAATCTGTAATGGCAGAGCGGATTATGTCCTGGTGTAGGTAAGTAGAGTTTGATATTTGAAAACATGTAGCTAGCCGAGATTCATGACAGCAAAAGCAAGTTATTTATCTAGAGTTTATTCTACATTCTCATTATTAGAATAATCTGCTCTGTCTACATGAGCAAATGATATTTATTTTGAGATAGTGACATTTATTTTGAGATAATACATTAATAACGGGTGTTGGTCTGATATGAAGGAGTGGGTAGAAAGACAGCTGTCTTATCAGCCTAGTTACCAAGTGACTTTGCTGACACTGTGTAGTTGTGTTGCCTTCTCTTGTGTCAATCCCTTACATGTCACATACATGTCTGTGTGTGACCTTCCCACCAAAATCTAACATTTGAGGGGTACACTTGAAACTGTGCCAACATTTTAGGCCCTCTCTCCTTTCCAGGTAGTGTATGTGAGAAACTCTGGGACAGAATTGTCACATATTTGGTGTGACACATTAAGACCTGTAACAAATGACTGGTCACAGCAAGGCCTGCAGCCATCCTACACCCGCTTGACCCACGCTTTGTTTCCTGAGCTGGAGTCCACTTGCCTTCGTGTCACCCTGAGTAGATCCACTGGCCTGAGTAGGGCTGTGCCTCAGGAAGTTCTGAATTCCTTAAAAGGTGCGCTATGATAAGACCAGAGGGTGCTTAATCTCAAGGCTGAGTTTAACAAGGCCACAGGATCCTGAGCGGCGGGTGATCAACAGCCCTTTGTTAACAGCAGGCTGTAGTTAGGGATGAGGTTCCTCTGGCGGTAGGGACAGGGAAGATGCTCATGTGTTACTGAGGTTTGGGGGTAACAGGGACGTCGCAGGACCTGAGGAGCGAGAGGTACGCAGCAAGAGGGCTGAAAGATGGAGGACTAACACAGAGAAGAGACTGAGATGTGAATACGCCCATGGAGTTTGGTATTGTGAATGTAACAGCACAGGATGTGGACAGTTGTTTGTTGCTTTGTTTAATGATGCCAGATACCAGGAGTGAAGGAATTTATCCCCAAGCTGGGGATAAATGTAGATCTGGAGGAAGGTAGGAGGGCTTTGCAGAGAGACCTTGACAGACTGGATGGATGGGCTGAATCCAGTGGCATGGGGTTTAACCAGTCTAAGTGTCGGGTCCTACACTTCGGTTACAGTAACCCCATGCAAAACTATAGGCTGGGGGTGGAGTGGCTGCAGGAGGATCAGGTGGAAAGGGACCTGGGAGTGCTGGTTGATAGAAAACTTAACGAGGCAGCAGTGTGCCCAGGTGGCCAGAAAAGCCAATGGTATCCTGGCCTGCATCAGGAATAGTGTTGTCAGTAGGACTAGGGAAGTTATTCTCCCCCTGTNTTGTAAAATATTCTCTCCAGTAATTGGCATCCCTGCCGTGGGGAAACCTGTCCGTGTTACCTGGAGTGACCTGCCCCTTTGAAAGTGTTGGGGCTTTCATAAACTAATTTAAATCCCGACTGTGAGAAAACAGAATGTTGGATTTTTAGGATGAATTATACCCGTGTCTGTGTACTTTGGCTTTAGAAATGTCCGGGATATCCAGCACGAGGTGCCTCCGCTGCTCCCCTTCCCGGGCCCCTCACCGACTCCGCTTGGGAGGGTCGGTGCTTGTGACAGGCCGTGCGAGGGGCTGCGGCGGGGCCGTAGTGCCGAGGGTCGCTGTGTGCGGGTTATCCCGGGCTATCCCGGGTTATCCCGGCTGTCCTGGGCTATCCCGGGTTATCCCGGGCTGTCCCGTCCGTGCATCTCCGCAGTTCCACGACTCCCGACGTCCCGCCCGCCCACGTGACCGGCGCGCGGCCAATGNCCGGGCCCGTCCCGCGGTGTGAGGAGCGTGTCCCAGCCCGGCCCCGCACCCGCCGCGTTTGGTCATCGCTGAAGGGCTCGGTTTCGGCATATCCTTGCCTCTGGAATTTTTTTTTTTTTTTTTTTTTCCGCTGTGTGCCCTTTCCTACGTGTAGTGTCATTATTTCAAGTAAAGGGACGTCTTGGCAGACGAAACTGCTGATGGCCCTTCAGTTTGCCTTTTCAGAACAATAATGGGGAAAAGGGAGGTGTCCGAGTCACTGAACTTGTTCTTTGAAGCGGTGGCCAACTGTCTGGGTTACTTAAGTGCTAAGAAACAACCAATTCGGTCGTGGTTGTTGATGTTTTCCAGACCTATTTTCGCATTCCCTTGTGCAAATGTTAAATGCAAGTATTTTAGGATGAGTAGTAGAAGCAGAGCTAATGCTCTTACTTGGGACATGGTGCTTCATGATTTCTCTCTGGAGTAACCCTTGATTAAGATACCATATGCTGCCTAGTGTCCTTTACCTCTCAACTTTGACTCTCTTTTCTCGGAGAGGAGAAAGGATGCTGCAGTTAAGTGCCTTCGGCGGCACTGGCAGTGCAGCATTCTCTGCCTCCCACCAGTTTCAAAAGCAGAATGCAAACTTGCGTGAGTTCTGCATGATTGTCAGTCTTTTAAAACAACAGAAACATGGCTACAAATACTAGATTGAATGTATGCAGATTCTGCCTTCAAATAAATATTTTGGAATTTTTTGTTTTAAATACATTTTTAAAGATAAGAAGTCTGGTATAGTAGAGTATTCTTTACATAAAGCAAGAACTTTGTGCATGGATTTTTTTTTTTGTTTTAATGTTTGCTGAAACGTTTAGTTAACCTTCAGTGCCCAGTGCCCTCAGCTGCTTTGTTACCCGGCACGTTGTGTGACATTGTGGGAAACGGGTACATGGAAATGGCCCCCAGGCCTTGACTGTCTCCCACTGGCAAACCAGTAATGAATTCAGCATCTTCGGGTGCAGTTTCCAACCTGACTGCTTTCCTTCGAAGCTGTGACAGCAGAGAAAACTGTGAACTGAAGATACAGCTGGTTCATAAGGCAGTGGCACAGGCAGAAAGAGTTTCTGGTGGGGAACTTCAGCCAAATCTAACGTCATTGTCACTGGTTCTGATGTGGGAAGAAAAAAAAAGTAAAAGGAAACCCACTCATTGTTTCTACAAAGCCTCTCCTCCCACCACAGTTTGTGCTGGGTGCCCTTGGCAAGGCAGTGGGTGTTGCAGGAGGTTGGGTTGGTGCATGGTAATATTTTTGTGTTGTTCTCTTTTCAGCTTTAGTAGCTGTATCACAGAAAAAAAGTGTGTAATGGTGTTTGTAGTACAGTGTGTGTCATGAGGTTTCACCAAAGAAGAGGTTTCATGTCAGTGAAGTGGCTTCACAGAACCATAAATGGTTTGGGTTGAAAGGAACCTTAGAGATCATCTTGTTCCAATGCCCCTGCCGTGGGCAGGGACACTTTACATCAGTTTGCTCAAAATCCCACCCACTTTGGCTGTAAACACTTCCAGGAATGAGGCTTCTACAACTTCTTTTTTCTCCCAGCAATTTTCATTTTCATTTTGCCTTCCTTTAGAACCAACTAGTATTAAAACAATGCAGTTTTGAAGCTGTCATTAAATGAATTAGAACCTAGTAGTCCTTTATTTGGTGCCTTTTCCTTTCCAGCAGAAGAGCGGCAGCTGTGCTCTTACACCTGAAGTCTTTGTTGCTTTGATAGTTTTTCTGTTGTTGTGAGATGTGTGTTCTTAGGCTTGCCTGGCAATGTGCTTTCTTTATCACTGATATGACTGACAGTGTTTGATTCAGCCAGAGAAAGGGATGTTCTTAGAGCACTGTTTTGTGCCCCAGCTTTAGCCAGGTGTCAGTGTGCTCTGCTCTGGTTGCAGGGGAAGGTTGCTGTTACTCTGATTGGAACATCTCAGTCACAGCCTGTTCACACAAGGGCTCCATATCTTTCATCTGCAGGTGTAAGGCTTTGTGAGTTGGTTGCACTTGGGCCATTCCCCCACACTAAGTTTGCCCGTTTGCAAAGCACAGGGAGACCCAGCCCCTGCACTGTACGTGAGGGGGTAGGAGGGGGTATCAGACTGGTCTATATTGCTTGTGGGCGGACCGCACATAATGTATCTTAATGCACATAATGTAACCACTTATTCCCCCTCCCTTTCTCTTTCACTTCACAAGTATTTTTTCTACTTCATACTTTTTTATCAATAAGAACAAATAGCAGTACCCGTGATAACAGAGCAGCAGCAGCACAAAAGCAAGGCATTGTAACCCTGATGATCTAAATGTCACTTGTTTGTTTCTGCCAGTGTGTGGAAACACCTGCTGCTGTTGCTCACAGCTGGGTGACATGGCAGAGGGCAGCAGTCACCCACCTGCGTGGCTCTAAAGTCACCGGCAGTTCAGCTGTGTAGAACAGCCACTTGTTTTTGTTGTGCTGTTTGGGTTTGTGAGGAGCTGCCCAGAAGTGGATGAGGGCGGCACAGGGACAGATGGCCATGGAGCTTGTGTTTGCTGTGAATGGATGGAGGTGCCACCTACTTCACCATCTGTCATACCTTGGGGGGGTCATGGAACATGACAGGAATCCAGGGGCTGTAAGAATGAACCTGATTTTCTGATTTTATGACACTGAGCCAAACAGATAATATGTAATGATATTTGGAGTTTGTGCAGAACTGGCTAGCTTTTTAACCCAAAGCTAAAATAAGGTTTGTGGGTGGAAAGGGAAAGGAATTGTGGGAAGAGAAGATAATTATAGCCACTCTGTATCTATAAAGACTGTTAATTTACCTCCTTAGGAGTGTAGGCTGAAAAAATAGCAGAAATATCTGTGTGGTATGTCTGTATTTACAGAAGAGGGCTTGGAAAAGAAAAACAGCACAATGCTGAGGTACTTTTGTAACTCACCTCCTACATATTGATATGTTACTTTTGAAATTATGATCTTTTCTAGCAATAGGGCTGAGTAGCCAGTGAGATTTTCTGTATGTATTTCCTACATTTGTTCAATAAGCTTTTTTTTTTTCTATATTGGAAATACTGTAATCTGGAAAGAAAAGCTAGGTATGGCTTGCAGAAATCTTGTAATAAAAGAGAATCTACTACATATTACCAAACTGCAACTTGGAATTGTGTAGCATCTGAGGCTGGAAGGCACCTCCAAACATCTCTAATCCAACTACCCAACTCTTACCCCAGAAAGGTCGGGTGGAGCAGTTTGCTCAGGGCTGTGTCTGGTGAGGTTTGGGGGACAGAGACTCCACACTTCACTGAGAAAAGCAGCCTGTTTCGGGGTCCTTGTTCAAGGTTTAAGTCGAATTTCTTGTCCATTTCAGTGTGTGCCTGCAGTTCTGTCACTGACACGTCTGGGAAGAGCCTGGCTCTTGTCTTTGCTCCCTCCCATCAGCTACTTACAGGCAATGCTAAGGTCCTTGGCCGGTGTGTGTGCTCAGTGGGAATCCCAGCTGGGATCACATCAGTACCTCACCTCTGCCCAGAGTTGGGAAAGTAGATGTTAATGCAGCACTTCAGAGTTTAAAGAATGCATTTGGGATTCCTAATGAGTGCCTCCATATGAAAATAATGAGTGAGCCATATCCTCAATTTGCAAATGTTGCAGTGTGGCATGTTGTTTGACAGCATTTACAGAGTCTACAAGATGAGCCGGTTGTCCCACCCATGCTCTTTTTGTTCTCTTCAAAAGCTACTTCTGATTCTACTAAATCACCTAAGAAGTTCCTCATGTCAAATCTTTTTTTCTGTATCTCTTCCTGAATTTAAACCCTGTAACTAAGAGGGTATTTGGGAAGTGGTCAGTTCCTGAGATTTGCTTCTGCCGTTTGTTATTTCAGTTTCCTTCCTTTCAGTTTCATTTCCTTTCAAAGTTTTGTCTGTAGCAGTGGTGTCTTTTAGTAACGGAGGTGTTTGATAGACCAGGTGATTAGGTTCTGGGATAGCTGAATGTGAGCACTACCATGTTTTGGAATCACAAAAGCTTGGTTCTGTCTGGCATTGTGTAGTCTTAGGTGATTTTCTCAAGGCAAAGAAGCTAATTCTCTGAAGAAGAGTGTTTTCCCTGTAGTGTCCTTGTTTCCCAAACTGGCAGGATAAGTGGTTTATATTTAGAGATGGCAGTAAAGGATTCTGCACAGTAAGACTCTTCAGGATGTCAACACCAAAGAGTTTAAAAGAGGAATTTCACTAGTTTTCTTAGTTAACTTTATTCCCAAGTGTTGAGTCTGGTTTCAGTGGTAATCACTCTATTTATAGTGTTCAGATACATTTCTCATGGCTGGTAGATGGTGAGATGTTTTAATCACCTGTCTTTTCTCGTTTCAGCCCCAAGGAATAGGGTCACCTAGTGTCTACCATGCTGTTATTGTGATCTTCCTGGAGTTTTTTGCTTGGGGACTCTTGACAGCTCCCACTCTGGGGGTAAGTGATTCTCTGGAGCTTTTTCTCACTATGTGAGATGTGGGGCAGTTACTGCAATGGCACCAAGCATCTTCTGAATTAAATGAAAATTACATATCATTAAGCTGCTCTGTTGTGCAAGTGAAAAGTTCTGTATTTTTAGATGGTATAAGAAACTTCAAATTCTTTCATTAAAGCGGTGTAGTGGTGTGGCATAGGTGTTTATGTGCAACTCTGCCAACTCTCAAGCTTACATCTAAGTATTTTCTGATTGAAACCTGTAAGACAGTAATGAAATTCTTTCCTTTCAAGATGCCACAAAAATTTGGCACGTTACAAATGTAAGGACAAAAATACTTTAAATTTGGTAGTAACCAATTTTGTGTTTGTAGTTAGGGAGATCTTTGCTGACCTGGCTGTGTTTTAAACAGAAGCTTCAGAGCCCAGACCCTGTTACACCAGTCAAAGCTTCCTTGTGATTAGTGAAACAGTCATACCAACATGTTTGTACCAAATTAAAAGTGGTTGCTTTTGATTTGGATTTAATCTGTGAGTGACACACGCTGACAAATTAAAAGGAGTGAAGGCTTAAAAATCTCCAAGCAGACTCCACCTAAAATGCAGTCTTGGTGCAGCTCTGAAAGCTGATGTTAACCATGAACAGGGCCCATCAGTCACTGGATGGAATCCCTCACTTGACACCAGTCAGACTGAGAGACCTGCATTTCTGGTCACCAAAGAGAGGCTCCTCAAAATGGTGATAACTCTCTGTGGTCTATTTAGGTTTCAGACACTGAGATCCCAAAATCCTTCCATGCAAATTAAAGACCAAATACATTATTTGTGGTTTGCCTTTTTTTCCCCCCCTCCATATTCTATGAAAATAAAGTTGGGTGTATCATGAGCAATATGGGTCATTAATATTGTCCAAATGACAGTGGTCGTATTTTTTCTCCAGGTTTTGCACGAAACCTTCCCAAAACATACATTTCTAATGAATGGGCTAATTCAAGGAGTAAAGGTAAGCTGGCAGAAGTTAATCACAAGTACAATTTAAAGTGAATGGTGAGAGGAATATAGAAATGAATGCCAATTGAGAGACGCTTTCAAGAGGTTTTTCAATATGGCTTTTGCAGTATAAATAAAAGGAGAAGAAATTACTGCTAAAAAGGCAAACATGCATCACTTTTAGTAAGGTATTGCTTGGTCTCTATCTGCTGTTTGGGTTCAGCAAATTAAAAGGTAGCTGAGTAATCCCGGATGATGCGTATGATGCTAAAAGTTGATAATGTTTCACTTGGAGCTTGTTGCTCCAATAGGGTATTTTCAATTACTTAGGTTTATGTGGATTATGAATGTTTTGAATTCTGTGTTTTGAATTTTGTGTAGTTCTGGCTTAACAGATCTCAAATTTTGGGTAAGCAGACACAGGACTGAAGATCAGCAATGTTTGGACACATTGCCTTTGATCCATTGCACTGTAGCCATTGACCTGAATCAGAACAGAGCCCAGGCTGCTCTCAGAGTGTGATGTGGGCAGCTGTCACAATTCTGGCCACTTAGTTCTAACTTCAGATGTTTTGTTCCTTTAGGGCTTATTATCGTTTCTCAGTGCCCCACTCATAGGAGCCCTGTCCGATGTGTGGGGACGAAAGTCCTTCTTGCTGCTCACAGTATTTTTCACCTGTGCACCAATCCCACTAATGAAGATCAGCCCATGGTTAGTAGATTCTTTCACAGTAGGGTGTTAAGGCCGCATCTAATGGGTGTGGTTTTAGCATTGTTGATAAATGTTGTTTATGCTTCATGGAAGGTTGAGGCTGTTGTATTACTTCTGTGCAAAGATGGGGAACAGAGTCAAACCAAAAAATGCCTTGGTCAGGATTTTAATAGCTGCTGGTTTTGATCCCTGTGCTGTGAGCCTGATGTCCTGCTCCAGCACTTGCAAACACTGGGAGAACACAATCCAGTAGACTGGGCAGGTCTGTTTTGTGGCCATGGTACTCAAATACTAACAGTTATGTGGAAATTAAGGCCTTACCTAATGGGAGTGCATGAAGTAACCATTTGTAACCTAAAACATTGCTGCAGTTTTACGCTTTTGTTTCTCGAATTCTGAAATCCAGCAGCTTTCATGCTGTGTGCAGGTTAGTGAGCTCTTGAGTGCCTGGAACATTCCCCAGGCAGGGCAAGAGCCAGAGCCCTGAGCCGTGTGCCCTGTCAGGGGTAGCAGCGGGGGCACAGCCTGGCAGAGTCAGCTGTTCAGGAAGCTCCCTCAGCCGTTCCTGTCTTCTCTCTGGTCACACATGTTGTTCATCCCTCTCTCCTCGGAAGGAGCTTGTTTCTAAGTGTAGATTAAGGTTTCACATGCAAGGGGTAGTGCCTGTAGCATAAAGGTATGGCTAATATTGAGGACTTTCAGTGATCAGATTCTCTAAAGTTCCTAATTTGCTTTGAGTCAAAACCAGCTGAATTTATTGCTTAACACCTCATTTCCTAGTAGTACTTGATCACAGCAGCTTTTTGTGGCTGTTACCAAATCCCACTGTTTGTACTCTGTGCACTTAGGAAGAGTTACACAAGTCTCTCAAGACACATTCACAGTAACTTTATCCGAGATTATCTCAGTAAATAATAAGTTGGACAAGGTGATTTACTGTTGAACTGCACTTGGATTGAGTAGACTTTTTGTTTCTGTTTGTACTAATTTCTTTTTATCATGTTTTAGGTGGTACTTTGCTGTTATCTCCGTGTCTGGAGTTTTTGCAGTGACATTTTCTGTAGTTTTTGCATATGTAGCAGACATAACCCAAGAACATGAGAGAAGCATGGCCTATGGTTTGGTAGGTATTGTTTGGGCTCTTCTCCTGTGCTGTGCAGTAAAACTCCTTTACTTTATAAGGCTTTTCAGAGCTGCATGTTTGTTTCTTCTGTGGCAAGTTGATTTTAATTTGAAGTCAGGTTTTCCTGTTTAATTGTGCCTGTCATCCAGTCTTGTATCTTTTGAATGTTCTGCTTCTAAATTAAAACGTGACCATGCTAAAAGCTGTCTTGCAGATGTCTGTCTTCACAGCTGTTATCAGTCTTAATGATGTAATTTGAGGGGCTTTCCTCCATGGTTGCTCACTCTAGTACTACCCTCATCTTTTCAAAAATCTCACCTGTTGTTCTGGAGCTGCCATGCTGTGGTGTTGGACTGCTTGTGTCACAGTCACCCTGCTGGGCTTCACTTCAGAGCAGATGTGGCCAAGTAACTTGTCTGCCTTAAGTTCTTACCGCTTGTTTCTGTTGGTCCATTATCTCCCAGTAACCTGCCAGGTCCCAGGAGCCTTTATGGCCTCAGGTGTCACGGATTAGCAGAATTGTTTAGTGTGTTTAAGTTGGAGGATCCATTGCCATCCTGCAGAAATTGCTGAAAGCAATGGGTATTGAACCGATTTCTTTGTGCCTCTATGCATCAGGGATTGAGATATGTTGAGAAAGCTCCTTCAGTTTTTAAGTTAAAATCTTTCACAAGGCCATCTGGGTAACTGAGAACTACCGAGTAGGATTAACCAGCATGTTCCATTTAATATACCCCTCATACATTTTTTTTCTTAACAGATGTTGCCTATTGTACTTACATGAAGATTAAATACAGCTCATTGCTTCCCAGAGGTATCAGCAGACTCTGTAGTTAATTAAACTTAATTATGTAAGAGTACTGTGAGCCTTACCTTGCTGTCCAATTATCAGAAAAAATAAGGTTTTTCTTGAAAACTTGTGATTTTTTTGAAAGACACAGCTGCTACTACTTATGCACAGTAAAAAGGCTACTTTTAAACGGTTAGACTTCCAAAAATAAGGAGGCAGGTAACAATACTGCTGACTTGTATCACTGAAAATCTCACCAGCTGTTGTTTGTTCCAGGTTTCAGCAACTTTTGCAGCAAGTTTAGTCACCAGCCCTGCTATTGGTGCCTACCTTGGTCGAGCCTATGGAGACAGCCTGGTTGTGGTCCTGGCCACAGCAATAGCCTTGCTGGACATTTGCTTCATCCTTGTTGCTGTACCAGAGTCGCTGCCAGAGAAGATGAGGCCGGCGTCCTGGGGAGCACCCATTTCGTGGGAACAGGCTGACCCTTTTGCAGTAAGTACTGAAATAAGGAATATTTTGGTAGTCATAGATACTGAGCTTCAGAGACAGGGAAGAGGCTGAATTTACTGTTTCCAGCTTGAAAAACAAAGCCTTTATTTTTTTTAAACTTGACCTTGCTTCACTAATACTTTTGCCAACAATCTTGCTGAACATGGAGGGCATGCTCTGGTGGTGCCACATAACGGCTTCATTGTCAGGCTTTTCAGACCCCAGCTGGGGGTGCTTTTTGAAAGTGAAAATTGAATGTTTTATAATGTTTTGTAATGCTTTTTTCTTGCCATAGTCACTGAAGAAAGTTGGCCAAGACTCCATCGTGCTGCTAATCTGCATAACAGTCTTTCTTTCCTACCTCCCAGAGGCAGGTCAATATTCCAGCTTCTTCCTATACCTCAGACAGGTAATGTAACCTTCTGGTATATTTGCAGGTTTTAGGAAAGTTTCTGGAATTGCTGAATTAGTACAGAAAGTATAGATAACTAATATAATTTAGAAGCTTCCAGCAGCCAATTCAAGTCCTCTTGCTGTTGTTTTTCTCTCTTTATAGAGAGACAAAAAGAGTGATGACTGAGTTCTAAAACAATTGCTTGTATTTTGGATTTATTAGCATTATTCTTGGACCGCAAGCTTCAATATATTCCATCTGGTTTTATTTTTTGAGGAAACTGTTTTCTATTTATCCCCCTTTATTTTTGTATACTTGCTCAATTTCATTAAAAAAAATAAGCCCCACACCTTAGATTTTGTAAGTTAAGGAGGAGCTGCATAATACGAGTTTCTGCATTATGTGTTCCTTCACTAGTGTCTGTGACATGATACGTGGGTTGTGCTTAATAATCAAATTTCCTTTTTTAATATAGATAATGGGATTTTCATCTGAAAGTGTTGCAGCATTCATAGCAGTCCTTGGGATTCTTTCCATTATTGCACAGGTGAGTTACTGCTCTGTGTCAAAAGAATGAAGCACTGTGGAGAACTTTGGGTGCACTGTGGTTCCATAAACATGGCTCCATTTCTCTGTAGCTGTTTTTTCCTACATCACTAACAATTAATTTAACACACTCAACTTAGAGGAAAAAGCACTGGACAACCAGGGTTTGGTTCATTAATACCTGACATGTGTTGGGAAAACTAAATCCTTTTTGCATTGAAGAAGGGGTGATGATTTGGTCCTATTAACTTGCTAGATAATTGCTGCTTTTTGGGTAGAGGCAAATACTACTTCTGGAGAGCTTTGTTTTATTTGTGCATTGAGAATAAATGTTTTCTGGGGGTTTGTTGCTTTTTTAATTCATTAAAACTCATCTGTGTTTAACATTTAGAAAAAAATTACTAGTTTTCTGACTTTTTTTTCCTTTACTTTCTCCCCTCTGTTAGACAATAGTTTTGAGTTTACTGATGCGGTCCATTGGAAATAAAAATACCATCCTACTAGGCCTAGGATTCCAAATACTCCAGCTTGCGTGGTACGGCTTCGGATCAGAGCCGTGGTATGTATATTTCATTTTAGTCCTGACTGATGCAGGATTTGTTTGCATTTTACCCTTTATCTGAGGCAGACACCCCAGTGTGAGGAAGGCGTCTCCAGCATTCCTGTGACTCCCGCTCTGTTTTGCAGGATGATGTGGGCGGCTGGAGCGGTGGCTGCCATGTCCAGCATTACTTTCCCGGCTGTCAGCGCCCTGGTGTCCCGGACTGCTGATGCCGACCAGCAGGGTAGGTTTTGTCCTGGTTCTTGGAGTTCTAGTCAAAGAATACTGTGCAGACAGACATCCTGGGGTCTTGTCCTAGTGCTCGTTGGTCAGCCCAGACACTGAACGTAGGGCACCGAGTGTTACATCCTTGTTGCCTGGAAGTTGCAGTCCATATATCATGTACTTCTGGCACAGAGGGAAAACCTTCAGGAGGTCCCAAGAGTAGCAAAATACTCAGCAAACTTAGTGTGCTGCTCCTTTTCCTCACTGTTGCAGGCAGTGCTTTCTCTCCTGTGTCACACAATGTCCCTCTCCATCTCCTGGCCTGTGAATGAGCTCGGCATGGCAAGTACAACTCTGTGCTACAGGCAGATGGGAAAACTTCAATATACAATAATGGCAACTTTTTAGCACCCCTTATTTATTGCTGCCCATAGTGCAACACCCTTTAGAGCTTTCCTGCTTGCATCAGTTTGCAGGTGAAGTGAATAAAGTCTTACTGATTCATTAAAAGCAGTTAATTACATACATATAGATAGATGAGAACAGCATCTATTCTCTTTCCCAGGTGTTGTTCAAGGGATGATAACAGGCATTCGAGGACTCTGTAATGGGTTGGGACCAGCACTTTATGGCTTTATATTCTATATATTTCACGTTGAATTGAATGAACTCCCCATGTCTGAATCATCATCAGGAGGTGGTGTTGTTGCACAATACCCTTTACAACAGGTATGTTTCTTTTTTCCTTCTTCCAAAAAAAGTTGGGAAGTGATCATGCGCCCATCAGTCCTTGAGGATGATGCTGTATGACATTGTTGTGCTCACTGTAAGTGAAGGGTGTAGAAAGAGGTTCTTGAGTCCCTCTTGGAGAGGGTTGTTGATTTGTTTGTGTTTAACTGGATGTAGGTATTTGTTTAGTTTAATATCCAACCAGACACAGCTGATAGTCACAGACCACTGTGACCCTTGTGAGGAGAGTACCTCGAGGGAAGGAAGGACTGATTCCCGGGAGTGTATCAATGGTGGATGATTTAGTTTTATTTTCCCTTAACCAAGTGATTTTAGTTCATGATCAATGTTAATTTGTTGAGGAAACTCAGCAGGAATACCTTGCACTAGAAAAAGGAAGTTGGCAGGCATTAATTAATAAGAGCCATGTGTTCCCTGTCCTAAGTTTTAGGATGTAGGATGCTGTTCACATTTCTTGTAAAAGACTCCATGGGATTAACTAGTTTATCCTGAACCAGCTCTCCCTACTCTGGAAATTGGGATAATTAGCAATTTATTTAGTTAATGTGTGTTTAAAGGCTCATTAACGTGTTTTGGTACTACTGCTGTTGTTTTCAGAATTCCATAATTCCTGGACCCCCATTTTTATTTGGAGCATGCTCTGTGCTGTTGGCACTACTTGTTGCCTTGTTTATCCCTGAACACACCACTCTAAACGTCCGATCCAGCAACTGGAAGAAACACTGTGGCAGCCACGGCCATCCCCACAGCCCACAGGCTCCTGGTGAAGCTAAAGAACCGTTACTGCAAGATACAAATGTATGACAAAAATCCAGGAACACCTTTTGGACTTCTTTTTCATCAGCAGTTTGGGATACACATTCCAAGTCCATCAAAATGTAACTTCTTAAGGTAATCTTAAGAAGTATCTTTCTGCATGAGATCTGTAGGAATTAAGACAAAACAGGAGCTTTCTCCAAAGATGTTGCCATTGAACTAAAAAGTTATTTGCTTTTATAAACAACCTATTACATACTTGTCTCTTGCCATGAGATACTGTTACTGCTAAACTTAACTTTACATTCTAGTTCAGAGACAAAGAGTAGAGTCAAGGCATGAGCATGTGTCCTGTTTCCTTACGGTGGTGAGCTTTAATTCTAGTCACGCTACGTCTCAGTGACACACCGGCAGCCGTGTGGACCCATTTGTTTTAATGTTGTAAAATCTTGGGTCAGATGATTCAAAGCCTTAATGTAAATGTACTCAAGTAGGGAGAAGGTGAATTGGTGTCATTTCTTTTAGGAGTCACATGGCAGGTTTTTCTTAAGTTTGTACTAATATAAAAATCACCTGAGCACGCTTGCTGAACAGTGAAAGTTATTTTTTATGTAAGTGCATTTACTCTTTCTACTTTTGATTAAACGGTAGAATCGACCAACACTTGTTCAAATAATAACTGGGTGTTTTGAGCCTACAATTTTAATATTGGCTTGAAACTTCTGCTTTCCTTCATACCGTTTATTATACCACTATATTCCTAATGTTTGCAGAATCATAAAGGACCTCAAAACTTGAATACACAGACTGAACTATAAGCTGATAGCCTTGAATCTGTCGTGTGCTATATAGTGGCCTTTGAGGACTGTCACAATAACCCTTTTGCATTACAGAGCTAAAGTTTTAGTCCTAAATTTTCAGGACCCTTAGTACAGAAGAGAGCTTTATACAATTACTGATGTGAATTTCTCTAAAAGTGTATATTTTTGTGTCCAGTTGTATTATTTAAGTGTTCCTTTGTATAAATTTGTGTACAAAGTATTGTATAGGTTTAAAATGTTTTCATCTTGTGGTTATTGCTTAATGCTTTTTTACCTTTGAACATTCACCATGGTTGACCAAGAGCAGGAAAAAAATATGTAAATATACTGTTAATAAAGTTGAATATTTTAATGAATTTTTAAATAATTGTTAATGTCTCTTAAACCCCTGTGCTGCAGTGCATATGTGTGCATTCAGGAGGTGGGGAAATCACCTGGAATACAGGGCCAGCAGAGGGGTTGGTGTGGTGGATAAAGCAGCCTGGAGCACCCTGGAATTGTCTCTGCTGTCCAGCAGCACAGGCTGCCTTCCTGGGGGAGCACAGGCTGTCATTTACACCTGCTGCCACCTCGAAATAGGAGCACAAGCACAGAAGTGAGGAAGGAAACTGCAGGGAAAGGGTGAATAAAACAGTGCTGACACCCCAGCTGGTTTAGGACTCTTAAAAACATTACTCATCAGCTTTTGATAAAAACCATTTAATATTTCCATTGAAACTTACACATGACAAAACCGGTGAATATACATTACCATGGTGCTGATTTATAAACAAATGTACACATTTCACACAGCAAAACCAACCACTTAAATGTACAATCCTTGGGCTGCACTTAAAGAACTACGGTAAGAGGTATGGAATGTCTTTAACAAAAATATGTAAAGAGTCATTTTAAAAGTACTTTGCCTGTTAGCTCTGTAGGGGGACACCAAATAAAAGTTGGCACAGAAGGGGTTGTTACATGAGTCTTACAGTTGTAAAGTATGATTTGTAAAAATAAAGTATCTTTTAGATGTTGTGATACTTGTCAATAGTTAAATATTCAGATACTTCACCTTATAATATTTCATGCATGGGAGCCTGTGGAATGTAACTCTGCGTGATTAATAGAAAAGTTAGGGGAACCAAGAGTGAGAATTTTAAATTATAATTTCATACCTGAAGTGAAATAATTTAGCAGCTTTAATATTAGATTATTGGTAAGTCTATATGCAATTCAAATAAGATGGTTACAAAGTTAACCAATTTTAAAAAAACCTAAAATGTAAGGGATTATTAATGAGGCACTTGTGTTAATTTATGAGCACAGCCCCATTCTGCAGTGCTTTCCATCTGCCTCATCCTTTCTCTGAAAGGAGTCAACAAATAGAAATTCACAGATAAATGTTCTCCCTCTGGGAATGTACATTTTACCTGTTATAAAAAAGTCAGAGCACTTCAGTAGGTTTGTAGGAGGATGACAGTCAACAAGAGACTAAGAGAAAACCGCACAGGCCCAGTGCTTTTCAGTGTTGTGCCACTAGGGCAGCGTGAAGCTTTACCTTCTCCTTAGGCTCACGGCCCCTGAAACATCATCCCCATCAGTCAAGAGACCTTTCTCAAAGAAAACTGGCTTCTAAAATTATGTCAGTTCACATTAAGACTTTACTACCACACAAGACATTCCAAACTTCCCCAACTGGTTACAAGATGACTCTTACTCTAAGAGCCCTGGCTCTTATCCAGGAAAATAAGCGGAGGCCGGTGTTCCTGCAGCTTTTGGCAGTGGCTGGGCTTTGGCCGGCAGGTGGGGTCTCAGGTACTCTGCACAACAGGACAAAAACACTTCAGAGAACTGTGGCTAGTGCTGCCTATTGCAAGTGAGGGTTTGTTCTGTTTCATACCTACCCGAGTTAAGCGTGTTTTGACTGAGCCCTCGTAAAGGAATGCTGTCGTCTTTTTTCTTGAAATACTTGGATTCCAGCCCCAACTGCTCACCACTAGAAATAGAAAGGCTAATTAAAATGTAAGGCAAGTGGTCAGTGCACTACAATGAAGTGTGACTAGAGCTCATTCAAAACACTTGACGTGCAACTACTGTGTTCCTATGAACTTTACCATTAAACCATCACTGAGTAGGTTAAGAACTATGAGTGACCCATCACCTGAGAACTCAGATCTGACACTGAACTTCTGTTCAGTGACCCACTCCTGAAAGAACAGCTCTTCCTTTTTTATCAACAAACCAACACAACTGAAAATCCATTACCATGTTCATGGAGAAAGGCAGATCCCAGAACCAGCTCAGTACTAGAATTGTTTTTCTCTGTTCCAAACACACAAAGAACACAAAGGCTGTAGCTGACACTTACTTCTCCTTATTTGCTGGATGAGTGGTTGCAGTCACTGCCTGAGCATCTGAACTTCGATTCAATTTAGGAAACTGTGTGTTAAACTGAACCTGCAGAGACAGAGACCTGCAGGTTAAAGAGCTACTCCCCCACCAGTGAGTGCAGAGAGCAACCTTGCCAGGGACTCCTGCTCCCCTGCCCAGCACTGCTGCACAGCAAGGCCTGTGAGAACAAGGCCTTGTGACAAGCACGAGCTCTAACAGGGGTGACGTTCAAGACAGGGAGCCTGAGTATACACAGCAAACACACACTTTGAAACAAAACATCATGCTTTGATATTTTATGCTGTCACATTCTTAATCAAACAAAAAGAGTGCCTGCCTTTGGTCCTGGACATTGTGAGCTGGTATTTTTGCTGTGTGTCGATTCCAGAAAGTTCTGGAAGGCATACAGAGGAGAAATGGGATGACGGATTCCTGAGCCGGGGAAGGATGGTCTGTCAGGCTGTAGGAGAAACAGAATACTACATCCATAAAGGAGAAACACAATCCTTCAAGTAATTGTTTGTAGAGATTCAAAATTTCAAAATTAACTAGCCACCATTACAAAGCCAATACTCATGAGCCTCCATGATGGGAAGAAAACGTCACTTTCCCAAGATTCACATGTTTAAGGAAAAGTAACTTTTAAAAAGACAGATAAGTTGAAGGCTCTTAGCCAATCAAAAGCTACACACTGTGTAACTAATTAATACACCTACTGAATGTATCCAGCTATAAATGCAGAGACCTCTTTGTTGCCCTTCCATTACTGAACAAGCAGCTCATCAGTTACCAGGTGACAGCACAGATCTCTACAACAGTAAACAGTTGTGGCATTTAACAGTGACTGCAGGTAAGGTTTCTTACCCCTTATTTTCATATTTCTAAATATCACTAGTAAGAGTATTCAAACATGTAGTAGACTTTGTTTTCCAATCCATACAAAGATAATTAGCAATTTAACTTCGTAACATCAAAATGCCTTCTTTTTTTTCCCTTTCACCCTGCTCTTCGTGTTCTCCAAGCTAATTCTGCATTCGTTGGTGTATTTTATGTAAATGAGAGCCTAGAAAATCCTCACCAAGTAGCACCCAACAGGGTATGTTGTTAAAAAAAAGGAACAAAACACACCCACCCGAACCCTGGACGTCCCAAAGAAGTTGAAAGCACATTTTTCCTCTGTAAGGCCACACATTTTAGGAACTGGTGAGTACATCCCAACACTGTTATTTACAGCTCTATCTTACCATGGCATGAGATGAAGCAGCAGCCCTAGCACCACTGTGTGCACTGGCAGGAGTGTCCACCTTCTTTGCCATCTGAACTTCACTCAGCTGTCTGTTCAACCATGTGATCACTGCAGAGGGAAAAAAAAAAAAAAGCTCATTTCCTACCTCTGACAAGCTGTTTGAAATGGCAAGTTCTCACCCTCAAAAAGAGCAATAACTCAATGGGCTGTTTCTGCCCCTTCATCTCCAGCAGCACCAGGAGTCCCAGTCCCATGAAAGCCACTGGCCAAGGCCCTGCATACACCACCTCCAACCAGCTCCAAGGGAAGGCTTCTCTACTTGCAGCTCGAGGCTGGTGCACACCACAACAGCCAGAAACTTGTCTTCCATACATGACAACAGTCACAGCTCCTCACAACTCCCCAGCACAGCTGCTGCCATTAATTTTCAGTAGCAGTGAGATCACCATGTCAGTTTTACAGAGGGAGAAAGGGAACTGGACAAACCTACCGTTTTCATTGGTTTTCAGTAACTCCTTACTTTCTTCTAGTTTTTGCAGTGTCTTTTCTAGCTGTTCTTGTAGCTTGCAAACCTGTAATATTCCAATAATTATAACACCATCAGGAGGTACTAACTACAAACAACAGAGCACCTACGAAGCTGTTCCAAAATTGAAGTTTGATCTCAGATTTTACAAAAGCAGTATGTTTATTCTTTTAAAGTAAGCCCTACTTT
Source organism: Pitta sordida (assembly GCA_013390025.1). Lineage (NCBI taxonomy): Eukaryota > Metazoa > Chordata > Aves > Passeriformes > Pittidae > Pitta > Pitta sordida. The sequence goes on from WEKX01012898.1 coordinate 104,477, forward strand.
TAGCTAGGGCTCCAGCAAGGTAAAAGCCACAATCCTTTTGGACCTTTATTTTTTTCTTTTTAAATAATTCAAAGACTATAAATGAGAATATACTCAGTGGAAGAAAACAGGTCACTCTGTCCTTGTTTCCTTCACCAACTTACACACGAATGTGCCCTTTAAATGATCCTGATTCATCCACTATACTGCTTTGTACTCAATACAATTTTAGTTTTCTTCCATGTGAAAGGATGGCTCTTACAAATCAGTTTAACATCAAAGAAACTGAAAGTGGATTACCCATTTAAATAAGTATGTTAACCAAGTAAAAGAGTACATTAAGAGTATATTCAATTCCACAGAAATGTAAGACCTTATCACTCTAAATCAGTACGTTAAAACCCACAAACCCCAACCCAGTACATACAACATTTACAGGACAGGGGTAACCTGTCACAATACCTCCTGCTCTTTTGTTCGAAGGGATTGTCCCATCTCCTGCAATTCCTTCTGCTCCTTTTGAAGCTTCTCTTCTTTTTCTGCCAATAGTTTTTCCTGTTGAATCGTTACTGTATTTTTCAGTTTTAATTTACTCATTAGAGTTTTCAAATCTCCTTGTAACTTCTTGATAATTTCATTAGCCTATTAAAAAACCCACAAACCCAGACATTATCAAAATAAACACAAAAAAATAAGGAAGCTGTTTCACAAGGGAAGTATCAAGTTTGAACAAACCTTAAGAAGTTCAGCTGACAGAGACTTAATTGTTGTCTCTAGTTTTTCAATATGCCTTTGTTTTTCCTCTGTGCTCTCTTCCAGGATCACCTTTAAAAGAATATTACAAATTATAACAATGCTGTGATAGGCATTGCTTATGATCTCAAGTAGAACCTCCATCATTCTTTGATAACTATCCTTACAAGAAATCAGTCAGTGCTTTTCAGTCAAATTTCACAGGAGCTCAATTAATCCTTTTTTTTTTCTTACAAAAAATACCACTAACTATATTCTAGTATCACAATATTAAAACTGACCCCAGCATACTTTTGATGCCATAATTTAGAACCTTAACTACACCTGAAAGCTGACTTGCTGTATTCCTACAAACTGGTCAGCTGCTACTCCATGGAAACCACAATTAAGGTGGTTCTACAGAGTTCAGAGAAAACTATTTTTGAAGCTTGAAGAACCTTTTGCTCTTGTGTTGCATCCAGTACTTCTTTTGTTCTAGTAACCAGCTGATCTTTGTCTTTGATCTCCTGTTCCAGAACAGCCACCCGTGTCTGCAGCTGATTGAGGAGTTTCTCCTTTTCATGACACTCAGCGTCCAGAGTCGTGTTCTCCCGACGCAGCGACAGCACCTCCTGCTTTGCTCTTTGACATTCCTGGAATGTTGGGAAGGAATTTCATTTTACTTTTAGGAAAACCTGTAACAGTAATTTAAACAGATACACCTAAAGAGCAAGCATAATATGGAATGAAGATGAACAAACTTAACATGCTCTATTTCCCATTACAGGCCCGGACAGGCTCTGGTAAAAGTCTAACACCAGTAAGCTTGGCTTTAGAAATGAAGAACCCTACATCTTCTATTCCAGAAAGCTTTGCTTTCAGTTCTCTGACTGTGGAGTCTCCTTTGTATCGTCTCTCGGTCAGGTCTTTATTGATGACCTCAAGTTCTGACAGTCTGTTCTGCAACTGCTGAATACTTTTCTGATGCAAATTTTCCAATTCTTTTTTCTGTTGTTCATGCTGTTGCTGGTACTGAGTTTGTGCCTGTGAGAAGCAAAGACATTAAGTATTTATTCAATGAATCTGACTATTTACATGTAAGAATATTGTTGATTCTTCTCCACTGTTCATACCTGGAGAGCTCTTTCCTTTTCATTTGTCAGCTCCTGGGAGTGTTTGGTGGTCAGAGCTGTCGTGTACGATGTCCATTCAGTTTTCAGCTTGTCTAGTTCTCGGCTCTTCTCTACCAAGCTCTGGTTAAGTTTGACAAAGGAGACAGAGTTTTAAAAATTTAGGCATTTCACTCAATATCAAATGATTCTTTACTGTTAATTACTAAAAGGACATAGAATTATTAACAAAAGTCTGTATTTTCAGCACCACATGCCAAAATATCTGTAACTAAGAGAAGTAAGACACTGAGAAGCTGAATAGTACCTTTGTGACACTTAATTTCCTTAATAACCTAAATAACCTTAATTTTCAACAGTATTTTCTTCCAACCACTATGTGGGAGTGAAAAACCACCCTGCTGGTGTTCCCTACCCCTGCAGCACAGAGGGCTCTACTGGGGGCAAGGGAGGAAATAAAGCTTTACCTCTTTGTGATTTTTTGTTCTGCATTCCAATTCAGGAAACACATTCCAGCAATTCAAACTGAAACTGCACACGAATATTCCATCCCAAAAAAGCTCCATAATAGGAGCTTTAAAAGAATTGTTCTGCTTCTTGTTAGTCAAAAAAGTCACCTTGCTAATTCCAGTACTTGACCCGAATCACCCTCTTGAAGCACAAAGGTGAAGCAATTACAGTGCTGGCTACAAAAACCGAAAAAGAGTCAAGTGACCTGAAGTCCAAGATTTGCAAATTATTTACCACAGTTTTAGACTTTTTCCAAATAAAAGGATTTCCAATCATTCATGGAATATGTGATGTATATTTATCATTTATCTTCACACTACCATATATTCAGTATTAAATTTGTGTGTGCATAAACAGACAGACCAGTACAAAATAAAGTTCTGGTTTAGTACTGCAAGAACTAAATTTAATTCTTCAGCTGCAGGCTGTACCCATTCTTCAGAAAAGCTACAGTAAACTCTCTTCTTTTCCCTCACTCTCAAGTCAACTCTTCTGGCTAGGCAGTGCCTGCCCAACCAGCCCACAAAAGGGCACGTTTTCCACAGGCCAAAAAAGCACAACCTACAGAAGTTAAAATGTACATTACTTGTTGAGTGTAGCTCAGTTGCCTGGAAAGATCCTCTTCAGTTTTTCTAAGCTTTTCTTCCAACGCCAATTTGTCCTCCTGTGTACAAATTAACATCACATCAAATCCTTGCCTCTCAAAACACAAGGAGTATTTAGCTTCCATTTAATCAGCATTGCCTACCCAAGCAACCATATACCCATTGTGTTGGTGAAAAAAAATCACCTCATTAAATGAACATCATATTGAATAAGATACAGCTAATAAATTTTAAACAAAAGGCATTAGCCCATAATGTAAAACCCTGAATTAAATTCTTACTGAATTTTTATAATCTTCTTATCATGAAGACTTGTTACAAGGGTTACCTGAACAACAAATCAACTAAAATACTACAAATTTATGATATTAAAAGGGCTTATGAGGTGGCCAGAAACATGACAGCACAATAAGAGAGATGCAAATCCCAGGCTATGAAACTGAAACAGACAACAGTCAAAGTATGAGACCTTTAATCTCTCATGAAATCAAACCCGGCACGTTACCAAGTGCCCCAACATTCCAGTTTTAATTCGCTGTTTATAGCTATCAGCCCTTACAATTCCACACAGACCCTGCTTCCCTACACCACCTGCAGCACAGACTGAAAGGCTGCACTAAGTCACTCCTGCAGGGGAGACACTGGGACATCCCGAGGCATCCAAGAGCTGCACACTGCATGCTCTGTGTGTGCAAAATACCTCAGCTTCAGCTCAAGTGGCAGAGCTTGGCTGAGCACACAGACTGTATTTTCACTGCCAGAGTGACAGTAACACTTTTGGGTTTATAACATGCCTGCAAGTAGCACGTTATAAAACCAAAGTAGCTGCATGCAATGACAGATACGGGCTAAAAAGAACAATAAACCAGAGTGTCCAATTTGGTACAACCTTCTGAAGTATTCAGACTGAAAAAATGCTTAAGTACACACAGCATCAAGGCTTAGTTGCAGTGAAAACAAACCTTCACTTTACCTTAAGGCATTTCAAACAGTTGGCTAAAAACTTCTTTATTTCTGCATCAGTTCCTGGTAGGAATTTCAGAGAGAGATGGGTAAGATGCTTAAAAGGGTTGGTCTCCACCACATTTAAAGACACTGGTGTGTGATCTAGAGCAGGTGCTGAAGAAACTAACTGCAGCAAAAACCTAGGGAAAAAACCAAAATAATCAACGGTTTAGCCTATTTTTTTCTGAAACTGTCTGTAGATCCTACAAGATATTTTCCAATAAAATATAGTTTCATATGTTCAATAAAAGGCCATGCAGTTTTTGATAAAGAACTATAAAATTCAATTCCTATGTTGCAGTTAATACTACAAACAAACATGAACTAAAAGGCTTGCACCTTATAATATGGAATGTTTAAAACCAACCACTTTGTTAAAATTCCTAGCCCACAGTACATACTTCAGGAACATATGGCTCCTGGAGTGGGGCTGGCTCCAGGGCTTTCCTCAATACCCACACAAAGACAAATCATGTATTAAAAGGCCACATAAAGTGCCATAAGGAATAGTACTAGATCTCAGGTCTCCCCCATCACATCTTAATACCTGAACACTGAAATGAAAAGAAATAAAACCCTTGTCAGAGTGCTTTATAACTTTGCCTTCTCCTGTGAGACAGCATGATTTACACTTCAGTTCACCAAATTCAGATCAGCTGTCTAGCATTAAACTGTTGAAAAAAGAAAAAAAACAAACACCAAAAAAATCACCAGTGCTGCATCCTCACACATGTGCCAGCTTGTGAAGCTCGTCAGCTTCAGCTCACATGGGGAGACTGTTATCAGACATCAATTCCACTACTCAGTCCTCCCAAGACTGAAGTCCACCAACTTCAATTCAGGTGCATCGGGGCAGGCAAAGTTACCCTTGCTCTACTGGTCTGACAATTATTTTAAGCACTCCACCCATATACACAGAGTAACATGTCCTACCTCGGGATATCTTTGTTCTGCTCCTCGATGCATTGCTGAAGCAGATCTATAAATTTTTGTGGGAAAGCAGAGAAATCTACCAAGAGACCTTGTTGGGATTTCAAACTATATAAACAGACAGGAAAAAAATATTAATGATATACAGAAGTGTAATTTATTTCCTATAAAATATTTTGTTTCCAGTAGTATAAAGAACCAATTCTGATGGTGTTTAAAGTTTACATAATTAAAGTTAACTAGTAAGCTATTTTCAAACAGAAGAAACATGCCTACATCTTGGATAATAACCCCCAGGGAAAAAAAATATTTTAAGAGTTCTTGCAAATGGACTCCACTAAAAAAACCCAGAAGTTATTGTGGCACAACAAATGTGCTCCTTAGAGTAGGCACCTTACAGTATGGAGGTTATTGGACAGAGCACATGGAAGAGGCAGAGGACAATGAGGGGAGACTCATCCCTTCTCAACACTATGTGCCTCCTTGTTCAGCTGTGTCTCTTCACCAGAGACACAGTAAATAAACAAAAACAATAAAAACATTCAACAGTGCAACAAAAACTTCTGCACGTCCGCTTTGCAAACACTATTTTACTTTGATCTGCACAATGATCACACTTCTCTTTTAAAGAAAAACAACAACCACAACGAATTTGATGATCAAATTCTGAGCAGGCAAATGAGACCCACCAGTACAATCAGTGCAGGAGGCCTGTGACTGCGTGTCCATGCAAACAGACTTTCCTCTCACCACTATTCCCTGAAGGAGCTCACACGCACAGAGCAGACTATGAGAAGCAGTTAAGATAAACAGGAGATGCAGGATCCCACCCTTCCCCTCTGTAACCTTGAGCTGATCACTTTCCTGCACTTGGCTGTTCCACCAGCTGGTCAAAGAGAGCAATATTGAGCCAAAACACTGACACAATTCCACTGGTGAAAAATGTCAACACCTACATTCTAACACAGACCATTCCAAGCTGAAAATAGTCCCTCATTCTTTTTTTGCTGTTTAGAAATGTTTCACAGAGAAGATATTACAAACTTCAATTACCTTTGAAAGTCTTCCTCAGATATGACAAGGTTATAAAGGAAAAAAGGATCAGTATCATCAGTCAATCGAACAGCTAAGTCCTGAAAAGATGGACATTTAAATGATTTAAAATACCATAAACCACCCAGGAGTGTTTAAATATTTTTAACTAATACATATTGCAAACAGTACTGAATATTCTTACTGTTTAACCAAAAATAAGATAGAATTGTTGCAACTCATTAAGAATGTGTGAAACACCAACATTTAACACAACTTCAAATATTACAGTGGGAAAACAAGGAAAACTGTTTTTCACAGAAGTAAACCAAGTAAACACCTTCCAAGTTTGAGCAGAAAAAGTTTCAAAATTCAACATGTATTCGTCATTTTGCAGTAAGAAAACAATTTGCTATTCGTCCCCTATCATGACAGAGTGTAGCACTAGCAGTCCATTGTAACGGATCAAAGCCACATCATTTTCCCATAACTGGAAATTATACTGCTCCTACGTTTATGAAACCATCACCTGAAGAGTTTATTCACTTGAACACATTGCACCACAAAGCAAATATAAAATGGACACAGCTGAAGTCCAGTAAGCTCATAAGGAACATGCAGCATTATGCTGCTTAGCTCTCAGATACTCATTTGTTCAGTGGAGGTCTGGACAGGGCTTTGGAAAAACTGCCTCCTCTGAAAGCATTCAGTCGTGCACTATGAGGAGGGAGTTATGCAAAACACCTGCTACATCAGGCCAGGCACCTGCTCCCTGTGACACTGCTCACACCTGGGAGAAGAATATAATATTCCTCAGCAGAGAAAAAAAAAAGTAAGCAGAAACCTGACAGCATTTCCAACATAACCGGTTCACTCAGTAACACCACAACCAGCTCATGACCAGTCCGAACATCATGCTGGGGGGATGTGTGGATATACAGTTTAAGTGACAAGTCAGAGATATACAACAAACGAGATTACAAAATCTCCAGTAGTTATCTCATTGTTATTTTCCCTGAGATAGAAGATAAATTTTTTTACTGCCTATTTAGTACTTCAGACTAAAGGTACTGTTCTGAAGGTCTAAGTCATGTTCCCCTGAGGGTATCCCGGAACTTCCAACGTGCACACTTACTGACACCCATGTGCAGCCAAACGAAAACAGAGGACAAAACCCACACCACACCAAACCAACTAAATTACTCAAGAAAGTGTATAAAATATGTCAAATGACAAATGCTAAAATCCCATTTTGCTTTTCCTTTGCCTATTTATTCCTTTATAAAATGGAATTCAGGTAATAATGAATTACACAAACACGACTCATCTACAGACCTTTTTATGAGCAGGATTAGAAATTGACAACAGCTCAATATTCACTCGAACATTTAATCGCCTGTGTACAAAAAAAAATGAAAACAACAAATCAAGAAAACATTCTCACAATAACGTTCACAGCTGCATTACAGGACTCGATGCCATTTCAAAAATGAAAAATTTCGCAGAAACACTAAGAAAGCCTCCACTGATGATTATGTACCACTAAGATGTACCAGTTTCAGTTGCCAGTGCAGCAGTCAGGGGGTTTCTTTGCTGCTCGCTTGTTATCCACCAAGCTCTACACAGCAAGGCATAAGTTCTGAAGCATTGTCCAGAACCTAAAGCCTTTGGAAAAGCCTGTTGAAATTGATTAACGATTGCCGAAACTTCTGATAATCATTTCTACAGTGCTACCCGACCCTGCCTTCTCAAGCCGCGCACACGCTGTCCAACCCAGACGGGACCTATAACGCCGAAATTCGCCGGGCATTAGACACAGAGCCGTAAGGAATGCCCGGGCGTCCCCAGACACCCGCGGCTCGCACGGGCGGCTCAGAGCGGCACAGGCGGCGAAGGAAGGCGGGCCCGCGGCCCGGGAAACACGAACGGTCCGCCCCGGGCACANTGGAGCTGCAGCCGCAGCCGGGGCGGTGCGCACACTTCGTGCAGAGGAAAGGGCGCTTCTGCAGGATGATCCCGGCGCCCGGGAGGCGCTTCTGCGGAGAGCACGGGCAGGAAGAGGTGCGGGAACCCTTCTCCAGCCGGGAGCGCGGGCGGGCCCGGGGCGGTCTGTCAGCTCGGGGGGGAGGCAGCGCCTGTGCCCCGCTCGGAGCCATCGCGTCCCGAGGCGCTCGGTCCAGCCCAGCGGTACCGCTGCCGTTGGGTTATTCTTTTAGGGCCCAATTAAGTATTAAGTTCTCTCGGTGTCTCCATTCCGGTTAAGCCGCCTATCTCTGAATAGGTGTTTTATGAAACTGATGCCACTCAACAGGACACTGAATGTGTGCTGAAGTGTTGTCTAAAACTTTTCTAACCAGGAACAAAATGACAGAAAAAGAATTCCGTGCCCTCTTGATCCAAAACAGTGAGTATATGTAAATGCTTCTCCTATTATTTGTCAAAATACCCATAATAAATGGTTTTACATACTTACTTTTCTTTCTATTTGGATTTTAGCACTGTATATGAAGACCAACTTCAAAAGCATTTAAAAAAATGTAATTCAAGAGAGAAGCCAAAGCCCGTAAGTACAGTATAAATTCAGCACTTCCTCTCAAATTTAAGGCCTTAAATATTCCAGCTCTGCAGAGACTTTACAGCGCTGTCAGGAGCTGAGAACTGGGGGACAGCACTGCAGCAAGAGCTACAGCAGGGGCACTGGAAGCTGAGGGAATGCTTCCTGAAATTGAATTCGTGCTCCAGTCTCCTCGTGTTCTCTGTACCTTTGCACTGTGGTTTGCTACTTTTCAGTTCTCTTAAACGTTCTCTGAAACGTTCTCAGAAATGTTCCCTGAGAACAGTGTCTCGCAGTCCCATTCATTTCAGAGCGTGGGTGACAGGTTGTCCTCAGAAAGCAGAACTAGCAGGGAGGCTCTGCTCATTTGTGCCAGGGATTCAGGATCAGACTATTGAAAGAAAAATTACTTGGAAAGTATTATTTTCCAGTGGATTCCTGTCTTATGATAAAAATGCTGAAGAATGTAGCTGTTTGTTCCTGGTAATTAACAGAATCAGATTGATTTTCTTTTGATTTTATAAAGGTCTACTTTGTTCAAGATATTAATGCAGGTTTAAAAGATGTGGCAGAGATACCAGAAAAACAAGTGAGTACATTTATTTGTTTTTATGTTCAGTCCCTATGTAACATGTTTCAATTTATCATATGATTATAAAGAACTATTAAACGGTCTTGTACGTATTTATAGATGGCACATTTTTTTCCTTAAAAAGGTCTCTTTATCTTCTCTATCCACTGAAGAGCTGCAGAACTTAATTATCAAGTTGAAAAAAGCGAGCAATGGTGAGCTTAATACTAAAATCAAGATGTTTTAAGTTGAATTGATTAACTTTTTCATTTCGTTGTTAGACACCTGTAAAAACATCAGGCATGTGGTATTTAACACATCTGAAGTAATTGTCATGCAGACTCCAACAGCTAAATTTTGCTCTGAAAAATAAACTAGATTGAGAAAATGGTAAAACACTGATCCTTTGTTCCCTCTCAGTTAGCACTGCTGCTCCATTACAAACATGGTGACAGATTTATGCTCCCAACAGAGAGTTTTGTCATTGATACAGATTGAGCTCATGTCACTATTGTCAGGTGTGTTACAAACCAGAAACTCTTGGAAACTGAAAAGTTATACCTAAAAGTTTTGCATTTGCATGCAGGTCTGGAACTTCATCTTAAGGAACAAATACTGTCCCACCAGGCTTTACAAGAAGCCTTAAATGACCCAAAGAATGGGGAATCTGCTTTCAAACACTTGAAGCAACAGGTATGGTCATTGTTTTACTAATATCACACTGATCAGAGAATATTCCAAGTTGGAAGGGACCCACAAAGATCATCAAGCCCAAATCTTAAGTGAATGGCCCATAGCTGCAGGTGGGTTTGAATGTGGATTTGTGCTGCTGTAGGTCTGGGTGCCTGTGTGTGTATAATGCTACTGGCTGCTAGAGAGGAAACGTGATGTGCTCTACGACTTTGTCCTCTTCAAATGACAGCAAATATACAACCTGTGGGTGGCTGCTTGTTAAGTGTGAGAAGTGTGTTAGGATACTGAAAAAAATGTTAAACCGTGTGGTGTTCTGAATTATCACTTATATACTCGTATTTTATATTAACTCAAAACTGAGCTCCAGAAAGTCAAATGGTTGCTAAGAAGTAAAAGGAATTTTTTACTTTTTCTGTAACAGCTCTAGATCTCCTGCTTGTGTAACAGATGCATGAAAAGAATTGGAAAGCCTGAATTTACGTTCTGCCTTTTTAATGTATATTGAACAGCAGAAATTTAAAGCAAGATGGGTTGTATAGTGTAGTAAAATAAAAATTAACAGTGAGAAATGTGTGTTTCCTAAGATCTGCAGGCACTGATGCTTTAAGAAAATGCAGTACAGTACCAATATTTTGGATGGCTGCTTTGATAATCAGCAAGAAGTATATTATAATGTGTAGCTGAACCCCAAAATCCATCCCCTGAACGTCTGAGTGGAGTTCTGAGAGCTGGGGAGGAAGGGCAGGGTGTTGCTGACTAGCCAGAACATATAATCCCTTTCCTCTGTACGCACAGGATCTTTTCCCTATTCCCTCACTGAAAGGGAGGCTAGAAAACGTCTTGTGCAGTTTGGTGAAATAATTTTTCTATAAGGCATTACAGAACAGTGTTGTACTTGCTTGGTTCACAAATAATCTTTGGATTTTTGTAGGCTTCTATTTTAGGTAACATGGAAAAATTGCATTTACTTGGTCCAGGCAGATGTTTTGTTGAGTTTGGAGCTGGGCGAGGGAAGCTGTCTCATTGGGTTGATGTTGCCTTACAGAATGTTGAAAATGTTCAGTTTTTGCTAGTGGAAAGGGCAACCACAAGATTCAAGGTAAGGGGATATTGTCACATTCGCAGACTATAATTTTTTAAACTGTTGCCATTGGAGCTGTTGGTACATAGTTGCTTTTTATCTTCAATAGATTTAGATTTTAAAAGTTCTATATTCCCTACTTCACCAATGCCAAATTTATGAGAAATAAAATCCTGGTGTTTAATGTTGGAAATTTGCAGATGTTGACTTGAGAGGAAAAAAGTCTGGCATTAATACCCTGAGCAAAATGATAATTATTAGTGGCCAGGTCTACTTAATGATCTTGTTCTGTTTGGACAGGTGGATGGAAAACATAAAGGGAGAGATTCTGTATTCGAGAGGCTTCAAGTTGATATTCAGCACTTATGTTTAAGTAAGTTCCTTCTTGGCTTGTGTCACTCTGAAAGAAAGGCTTGTTTTTAAAGTTTGAATAGTGGGGTTCCAGGCAGTTTGTGTATTCTAAGTGTCTGCTTGGACATGTTAATGCTGTGTGTATACACATATGTACACACAGTACGGGTATCTATACATAGATACACATATACATATGTTTTAAATGGAGAGTTAAAGTTTTCAACTTTTTGTACACTCATAGGACATCCTTACAGGTGAGAAATACAAAAAAATACATTTTGAAGGTTTTTGAACTTGCAGTATTAAGCATCTTTGCATTCTTTGTTTTAGAGGTGCAGAATTAAGCAAGTCAAGCACCATCACCACTATAGTATTTGTGGAAACACCTCATCAGGAGATGCATTAATGTCATACTTACATTTCATAGACAGTATAGAAAGGCTGACATGGTTAAATGTGCTTCCCAGCCACAGCATCCTATTCTTTTGAATTGTTTAGTAAAGGGAACTCTTTTGAATAGCTCCCAACTGTATGTGCCAACCACTGTAGTTTTAGTAGTGGTAAACATTTATTTCTAAGTGTGCTGAAATGATGTTATTCAGAAAAAACCATTGCCCCAGCTATAACAATATGGGTGCTGGGGTTATTGTGGATTGCATGGAGGTTTTGTTGGTTGCTTTTTTTTCTCCCTCCAGATAAGGTCCCCATTTTGGAGAAGAAAAAACTACCAGTGGTAGGAATTGGGAAGCATTTGTGTGGTGCTGCGACAGGTATGAATTACAGATTTGTGAACTGCAGAAAAGTTAAGATACCAACCCTTACACTGTGGAAGGGCTGATCTTCCAAATTGTCTTTTTAAGCCTTTCTTGCCCTCAGCCTGTGCTGGCAAGTGTAGCAATTATATTCGCAGTATCTGTTGACTCCAGTGGAATAGTAAAAGGATAGTAGATGCAAGGATAGTTCAGGCATAAGTAAAAAGTCTTTCTAGGGTTTTATAGATCAGACCAAAAAATGAGGTGTGGTGGCATTCATCATGTACTTATAAGTTGAGGGTACTTGTTTTTTCAGCATAGTTGACTGTTCTTTGAAATATTTTTCTTTCTAAATATGTATTTACTGTCTGAACATGTATTCCAAGCAATCAAATAAGAAGGTTTCCGTCCTGATAATTTTAAACTCACAAACTAATATTATATGTCTACTACAAAGAGAGACATCTAAAATATGACACCTTTATAGGTACTGTGATAAAGATGACTATATATAATAATATATTGTCTATACTCTATTAAATAGATTGTGTCCTAGATACCAAACTTTTACTGCAAGTACTGGCCTTTTACAGGGAGCAGATTCTCCTACAATATGCCCATTTATTAACCAAAGTATTTCAAATCCACTTCTGTAGAAGAAATACTTCAGAGGATAAGCCCGTAGTAGCCCCAGAGATCTCATAATATTCTCATTAATATTATTATTATTTAGCATGCAGGGTTCTTCATGTTTTCAAAGCATTCTTATAATTTCTAGTTACCATTAAAATTGATTTTTTACTTAGATGGTGATCTATGGGTTTTTTTTCTTTGTGGGAAGTACATTCCCAAACATGATAGAGCCTGTGTAAATAATGGTTAATGAATATTTTCTGGGGGGGGTGTATCTGTTCATTCCTAGATCTTGCTCTGAGATGCTTGGTTGAAAGTTACACAACGTGCTGTGAAGGAGACAATGAGGAGCCTGCAGCAAAGCGCTCAAGGACTGTGGAGACAGAGGTGGCTCCTAACGCTTGTGCTTCCAGCACAGAGCACTGGAAGCCTGTAGCTGGAATTGTTATTGCTCTGTGTTGCCATCACAAGTGTGACTGGACACATTATGTGGGCAGAGAGTTCTTTAAATCTGTAGGACTCGGACCAGTAGAATTCCATTATTTTCAGAGAATGAGTAGTTGGGCCACTTGTGGCATGCAAGAAACCACAAACAAGGCGTCTCCAAGTGAAGACAGTGAAGATCAAACTAATGACACAGAAGAACATGAGCAAACATTCAGCAGGACAGAGAGTGGTTCTGATACTTTACAAGGGTAGGTAATTGGTTTTTTTCTAGCTAGTGAATTCCAGCAGAAAAGCAAAATTATGTATAGTGGCACATTAAATTATTTTGGGTCCTCAAAAGGACTCATTTTGCAAAAATGTTTTAATTACTATAGAAATACATACTTTACTTTAAAAATACAATTTTCAGGGAAATACATTTCAAAATATTCAACAGTTGTGCTTGCTGAAATGAACTTCTAGTGATTTCAGTAGTTTTTCTACGCTTAACTACTGAAGTTAATTAACAGAACTATTAACAGAACTATCCTTCAGACAGAAGTTGTTCATTCTTTTCCTCCTTTTTTTGACACCAGGGTACTTACTGTGGAGGAGCGAAAGGAGATCGGTGGCCTCTGTAAACGGCTGATTGATCACGGACGTATCGAGTATTTACAACAGCAAGGATACAAGGCTGCACTACAGTATTACACAGAGCCTGCTGTGTCCTTGGAGAATGTCCTGTTGACAGCTGTCCTAAGTCCTTCCTTGATAACAAAGCCATTTCTATAACAGGAGATAGATTTGGAATTGGTAGGGAAAAAAACCCTAAAAAAAAAATTGTCTGGATTTTTTGGATAAAAGCTAATTCAAGGCTACAACCCCTCTGCTTTATTCTTTCCTGTACCCAGGAAAAGGTCTTTTAAAAATCCATTTGAGTACAGTGGTGAGTGTCCCTGCTTCTCATGTGGGAGACCAGGGTTCAATTCCCACCAGGGAGGCAGTGGTGCTGTTTAAAAGTTGGACTCAATGATCCTTGTGGGTCCCTTCCAACTCAGAATATTCTGTGATTTTCCAGTTTCACTGGGATTACACATAAGCAAACGAGTTCTCATCAGTGGAAAAATAAAATCCCTAAGAATCTTTGAAACCTCTTGTATGCCTCTTTGCTGGGAAAATGTATACTTGATATTTTCTTCCATTCACAGTTACATTCTCTGTTCATTAGGATTTATGGGAGGAGGAGGACCAGAAGTACAACTTTCCAGATTTCCTGAAAGACAACAGGTTAAAATAAGAGAAGAAATAACATACTTTATTTTCACTTTGAGGTTCAGGACAGCTTTGTATTTCCTCTTAAATTATTTAAGTAGGTCTTGTTATTTTCATCAGCCTGTGCTGCTAGGGGAATCTGTTAAGGAAGAAATCTTATTTATAAACTGTCTTCATTATATCTTTCTACTGATTTGATCATTCATGAAGTATTGATAAGGAAAAACCCGGTCTGTTGTTCTGAATCAAGAGCATTTCATTCTTTTAAGCCTTCAAAAAATACAGAATGAAGATCAGAGAGAACATTTTATATCTGCAGTGAAGTGCTCTCTACAAGTGAAGGCTGCCACCTGCACATCTGTCTAAAAGGCCTTATTTTGGTCTCTTACTGCAACGTTTAAGCTGTTACCTGCGACACTACATACAGTCACCATGTTTCAGAAATGGGAATAAACTTCGGGGGTGTTTTGTGTAGGTGACTAGGTTTCATTTCAGGGAAAGCAAAGTGTGAAATATCGGTTTCTCAGGTGTTGCCTCTCCATTGGTAGAAAGATGTTTGTTGGGAACACAAGCATCTGTCCCTTAATCCTTCTTTGGTAGTACCATCTGGACAACATCCAAAAATAGGAAAAGTTGAGCTCCATGAAATAAACAGTGCTGGAAGACTCACACTGTGTCAACTGATTAAATTACAAATACAAAAGACAGTCAGCTTCTCGTTCTCCAGGCTGGAGGTAACTCAGGCACATTTATTCCAATGTTCCATGGTTCCTGTCTCTTCCTCCCAGAACGCCTGCTGTTTGAGTGAAGAACTACTGTGCCAGCTCGTGAAAAAAGTGCTCCTGCCCTCAGTAAAAATCTGTTTAGAGATTTCTTGGAAAGTGTTATTGTATTAAGACTATGTATTCATGTTTAACATTTTATACGTATTCTAGATGTTATTTATCCTTCCATTCCTCACTGTATTCCAGAGAGTTCAGCATTAATAAAAAAAGCCATACCTTTGTTCTTGAGTGACTCCTGAATGTACATGTGCATGAAGTCAATGCCAAACATTTCCTGTTGCTCCTCCTCTTCTGTATCCTCACACAAAGGCAGTGTTACCTCCAGCTCCAGTGGGTTGTCTCTAAAGTTGACAAACCTGACAATTCCCCAGGAAAGGTTACTCTTGCAATAAGTTTTGTCCAGAGAAAACAATTCTTTTGAAATCGGATGAAGATTTCTCAAGCAGTAATTTGAGCAAAATGAAATAAGAATTTTGTATACTAAATTCCCCACTCTGTCAGTAGTGGTGAGTAAACTAAGCTCAGAAGCTGCTTTGTGGTAACAGTGGCTGACTGGTGGGTCATTTTCTGTTCAGGTGTTCACCCCATTGTCAGGCAGCCTTTAAACTCTATCTATCAGGTATTTATATTTCTGTTGCTTTTTCTTACCTCAGATTTGTCATGTCCTTCATACAAGCTGGAATATCCTTAAGTTTGTTGTTGCTAAGAACAAGAGTACTAAGATTTTTCATGTTACAAATGGTCTCTGGCAAAGAGTTTATCTCATTCCTTTGGAGCCATAAAGTGTGGAGATTTTCCATTCTGAAAAATAGGTATTTGTGTAATCAATCAGATTTAGAAAATCAATCTTATCAGTCATCACTAGAAAATAATTTTTCAGCCACATAAAGGACTCTCATAATGCAAGAAGTCTCAAAGGAAACCCCATATCCAAGATAATCACCTAGTCTCTGAAAATGTCATTAATAATAAACATTTAACCTCATAGTTGATACTTAGTTTATTGTTACTCTGGCTCATCCAAAACATAACACTAGGGCCAATAAAAATCTTAAATTTGCAGTAGGGTTGACATGAAAAGTATCTTTTGAAGTGGAATTTAATCATTAGAATTTCAATGCAATGGAGTTGAGACTAAGATGAGCTTTGAGCTTAATTTACCTGTCAATTGCATGAGGAAGCTCCTGGAGTTTATTTCCCCCCATATCTAACCATTCTAGATGTGGCATGTTGAGAAGAGCTGAAGGGATGGTAGTAAACTGATTCATGCACAAATCTATGTGTGAAAGCTTCTTTAAATCACTGAGCTGAAAAGAAGGGGAGATTTAATGCAAGTTTGTGTTGAGGTTGCAGCATTACAGCAATGCTCTAATATTGTTAACAAACATTACAAAATATTTTGGAGCCAGTTAACACAGAATGGTTTCTGAGTTACATTAGCTGGTATTACCTAACTATGACAACTCTCACCTGGAAGGTCAGTTTGAAACTGATGAGCCAGAAAGAACTTTACCTCCCACCCAGAGGTGCGTCCCCCAAGTGCTGAGAGTCTGAAAGCCATGACTGCAATGCAGATATGCCCCAAGCCTCAAGAACAAAAAGAACTTTAAAGATAGCACTGTCCTTTATTTCACACTCCATGCAATATGCCATTCTTCAGTAGTCAAATATTTAGATTATTATGTATCAAATAGCATGGACTGTGTTTTGGAGTGAACCTAGACGCCTTCCATGCATGAAGTCTGCTGCTCTGGCAAGGCATTCTAAAAATGCAACATAGTATTGCAGCACCTAAGTCCTTTGGTGAATCATGCCTTCAGGTGCTTCTACAAGGTTCAAGTGATACAAAGATGTTTTAGAGCAGATCTGATCCAGCTGCCTAAACACTGAATGCTACTCAAGCACATGTAACCAAAGCTTCATGGTGTTCATATCCCCATAGTCTCAACAGGACAGAATTATGGCTTTGCTGTGAGCTGTTACTTTAAAAGCTATCACTCTACATTACCCCATATATCTACACAGATTTTGTGAACTCTGGATTTTGGTTACTAGTGTGTAATTCCATCTGAAAAGTTGATGTTGCGTATCACAATCTGGACAATTTTACAAGGCACTGATTGCTGTCAACTATTGCCACTACTGGTTTTTTAAACAAATTAAAATAAGTAAATATGGTTACACACTTGTCATCTCTGTCTGAGACTAACAGAGATGCAGGTCTCTCACATTTAGGTCAGTCCAAATTAAAGCACAAATTGTAGATGAGATGTTTTTATTCCCTCATAACTGTTTTCAACATTTGAGAACAACAGTTGTTCAACTCTGTGCATAGGCAGTTCTATAAATCACACAAAGCCCTTCCAGAGCTTGCTGTTCTGGTAACGATGCTTACAGCTGTGTCCTGGCATACAGTATGAATCTGCACTCTCAACTGGTAAAGGAACTTCTCTCTGCTAAGGGAACAGATCCTCAGTGGGGTGAATCAGTGAAGACATTCAGCCTAAACAAATTGACATGAAGTGTATCAGTGCCCTGTATGCACTGCCAAGTCATTCATCTGGACAAAACAAAGATTGACTCCTCGAGCAACTCAGTTATAAGAATGTCCTTCTCTTGTGGCTTCAGTTTGACTAGGCATACGAAGCTGGTGTTTCTGGGGCAGAGTTGTGAAATTAGAGTATTATAGCAAATCTGAAAACATGGAGTGCAGCCTTTAATGATATGTAATTGTGTTCAGATAAATTCAAGATGTGCATTTAATGAAACAAAAGAGTCTGTCAAAACCTGAGGAGGAAGATCACAGATACTCCTGTTGACAGCCAGTTCCAATCTTTCCAGACTGATGCAGTTACTTATTTCCTTAGGAACAGACTTTATTCTATTGTAACTGAGAAGCAGCTCTTGGAGGTTAGTCAGCTGGCCTGAAGAGAGCACAGATGAGACACAAGAAATGTTCATGTTCATTCTGTTTGTTGTGAAATACGTATTACTTATTTTGTCTTACCTTTTTACTGTTGCAGAAATGCTCTGTGTTCTCACAAATTTAAAAAAAAAAACAACTTAAAAAATCACTGAAATGCAAACAGTAGGACTTCAGGACTGTTTAGTATAGAGCTGCATTCTAAAACCCTGAAACTAAGAAATTATGAATAGGCAGTACTAGTCTGCTGTGGACTCAGAACATGAAGTCTGTTCTTCAATACCACTTTTCTATCTGCATTCTGATGTTCTAGCCCTGCTGTACTTACAGGTTTTTGGTTTGGTTTTGTTTTTCATGGGGAACTTTCATAAAGATACATCTCTTCCACCAAGCAATTTTTTTAATTTATAGGGAATCTATGAAGTGGAATTCTCTATCTCACTGTCAGATTTAAATAATCTGTTCTCTAACTACCCAATAGGATTTTTAAGCAAAGGGCACAAAAATGGCACATTTGTGCAAGACTAATTTTCTTACAAAAGCAGCTGAAAAGAAAAGAAAGTACAGCTCACCAATTTCCTTAGGTATGCTTTCAATTGAATTCCGGGATAGATCCAGAACAACAAGACTGTGAAATCTTCCAATAAACTGAGGAATTTTCTGCAGACTAGTTCTGTGAAGCTGCCATTCCTGGAGATGGACTAGTTTCAATAAGCATGAAGGTAGTGTCTAAGACAAATATGAACCAGAAGAAATCAAGCTTAGTATACAGGAATACAGGATGAGGCATAAGTTTCATTTCAAACACTAACAGTCTCTCATTCTTAAGCTACACTGTAACATGTAGGTTACAACAGGAATCCTGGTAATTGTTTTCTAAAACATACTAAAAGTAGCAAGTATAACTGATACAATTTCAACATCATATGCATTAGGAAAAAGCTTATAAGGGTTTATATAAATACATTAGGAAAAGGTTCTTCCTCCAGGGGATGGTTGGGCACTGGAAGAGGCTCCCCAGGGCAGTGGTCACAGCACCAGGCCTGACAGAGTTCAAGGAGCATTTGGACAACACTCTCAGACATATGGTGGGATTCTTGGGCTGTCCTCTGCAGGACCAGGAGTTGGACTCTAGGATCCTTGTGGGCCCCTTCCAACTCAGGATGTTCCATTATTGCGAAATTAACACCAATGTGGGTTGTTATTCTGATCATAGGTTTAACCTGCTCACTTTTTGCCTCCAGGCTTTACACACCTGAACTACTGTCATTGGTTGACAACTTTCAGGTTTGCTTTTGTTTGTTTCTTTCTTTCTCTTTTTCTAAACAAAGTCAATATAACTGAAGATGAAACTGCCCTAAATAGATTTTTGTACATAAAGGGAGATACAACCTACATTTCATCTTCTCTTAAGAAGAACAGTGAGCAGCTGAGAGCAGAAGAGCTGAGGGACAGAAAACCTACAATATCTGTATGCAAAGAGCTCTAAACAAGGAACACTGACCTATAGACCACCAGAGTGTTGCTGGGTCTGGCTGCTGCACTCTCACTGGCCTCAACATGGTCTCACTGTCATCACTCCCCAGGAACTGGGATCTGCATTTCTGTGTGGCTCAGAGCACTGCAAGCCTCCACTCTGCCATTATTAACAGCTAGTGGCTTAACCCTCATTCATCAGAAACAATAATAGTGTTCTGGGAAACTACTGGCTCATTTTGACTCTTAGAAAGTAAACAGTAAGAAATACTTGCATGCATCTAAACCAGAGAGTTTTCACCTTGATACATTTCAGTAGTTCTGATATGCTAATATTAAATGAAGATTTATGTAATTAAACACATAACTTGCAGTGTAAATAACTTCTGGGCTATATTTTCGCAGAGTAATGCTTAATTCATACTCAGGACTAAAAAAAGGCAGCCTGCTTTTACGCTCACAATAATATGTCCCAATTCACTGTGACCAATGCACACAGTGAGTACTTAATCAAACAAAAATAGTACAACTGTGTAAGTGTAAAGTTGTAAATAGCATATAACCCTAATGCATTGGTCATTCGACCCAAACAACATTTATTCTATCAACACTACCTTCCATTCTTCTTCCTCTATCCTTAAAACTGCTCTTCCACCTTCATTAATAACTCTTTCCTTGAGCTTTGCGAAAGCAGCTCTCTCCTCCCAGACAAGCAGGAGCCTATAAGGGAAAGAAGATCCATCAGTGGTGCACCAATGAATACAGACAATAATTACTATCCTATCTCTTCTTTGAGTCAGTGGCCTTTTTGAATGTCAAACAACATTGATTAGATCTGGATGCTAAACATACTATCCATTTGAGGGAAGACAAGCCCTTACTGTTCAGTTGAGATGATTCTATATACAGGAATTCTATTTTACAGTTCTTTAAATTTACATTCAGAAGGAGGAAATAACTTAATACACTTTCAACATGTTGCAGCAGAGCAACAGAATATAAAGTCATGTGGAATTAAGTTCCAAAGCCTTAATTTTGAAGCAGCCTTCTAAAAAAAAAGCCGTCCATTATACCTAATGTAAGTGCAACAAAACCAGGTCAATCAGCTAAGGATTCTTTGAGCTTGATTTCCAAAGAAGACTTAAACAATTAGGCTAATTCTCTTTATTATACTTTCAATTAGTAACTTCTGAATTTGTTCTTCCATTTGAAACACATCTGATAAATTAGGAAAAGGTCCAAAAATAGAATGCTGAACTTCTGATTTAAATTGCTGGCCAGCCAAAAAACCTGTTAATGCCTCTAAGAAGAACAAAACATAAATCTCCACTGGTCAGAGTATCCACACAGCTATTTTAATATCCAAATTTAGGGGACTTAGTCTATATGTTAATAATTTTATTAGACACAATTCTTGCTTTGACCTGACTACATTGCTAGATTCTAACTGGGAATTCTGCTGGAGTAACAACTAAAGAATTCAACTCTGGATAAGTTTGAAAAGATCAATTACAGTCTTTTGAAACGTACCATATGGTCTAGCTTTTCACATTCTTAAAGATCTATGATTTACTTACCTTCCTGCAGACCTTTGCCTGAATTCCTTTTCTTTCTGTAATTCTTCATTTATCTTGTGTATTCTCACTTCCCAAAGTGTCTTCACAGCAGTGAATGTTCCAAGGCACACTGCAGTCTCAGCCATGATCCTCACATGTTCACATTCAGTCACAGGAATCTGACTGATTGCAGGCCTAATGCATCAGCTCATGTATCAGTTACCAAATGGGGACAGAGATGTGGAAACTAAAACACTGCAATACCCACTTCATTAGGTTATTAAATTCAGTTCACATATAGAAGTGACAGATTTACCAGCTGCTTTCTCTGCATAAAAATAGATAATCACATCTAGGTAAGTTTTCCTATAGTAAGAAGTTGTATTCTTGCAGTCTCTGGATTCTTATTCAGTGAACAACTGCTTCTCTCAGTCCCTTCCAAGGGTAGGCTGAGTATTTAAAGGCAGATTTGAGCATTCATTTGCATCCCAGGAAGAAATTAAACTGTTACCTGCAATTTAAGGCAGCTAAATTCTGATAGTTGCATCCTGGTAGCTTGAAATATGAAAGAGATTAGATGTATGACTTTATTTTCAGGATGATTTTATTATATAATGGGACTACCATCAAAAGCTTCTTGTTCTTAGATCTTACTATTTGTCAAGGAAGTAAAAAACCACGATAAACATGTCATTCCAGCCAACAATTCAGAAGTGAATTCCCAAGTGCAGCTCTAAAACAACTGCAAATTTACTCCCAAGTAATCAGATCTCCCTACAACTGTACCTCCAAGCATCAGAAAGACCTTAACAACTACTTACCTCAATTATTTGGTGTTTTCAAGAATTTTCTGTGACTCATTGCTTTCTGGACTCAATCATGAATCCTGCCTGCATTACCAAACCCATTTAGAACTCTCGCTCAGACTCCAATGCAATGTCAGTCTAGTTCTAATTTTAACCTATGCTGAGAATAGAAGGCATCACATGAGGCACTTGTGCAACCCCCCCCAAGCATTTACCACTGTAAAATCCTCCCAGTTTGCTGAGTGTCACTGGGCTCCCCTAAACTGGACTACCATTAACAAGTTACAAATTCAGAACAAGAACAATGTAGTTGTTATGCTCCCCAACAAGCTCATTTTGAATTAAAAGTGACAAAAATTTTTAAAAGCTCGTTTTGAATTAAAAATGTTGACCACTTGGTTTCTCTAGTAATGTTTCTCTGCAAGGTAACTGATCTTCAAAGTGCTAATAAATAGCAATATTGACTGAAGAAACTAGAAAAAGTATTACATCACTAAGTATTTTACTCATTGCTTTTGCCTATGCTGAAGAATTCTCCTGTTAAAGAATTTTAGTACAAATTATTAAAGACCAGACAGAAAAGTAATCTTTATCAAGATGTGCAGTGGTGGTGTTACTCACCCCTTTTCATGCTTCTAATCATGAAACAATTTTAACATTCTATTTCTTCAATAGAGAAGATATTGCAGAAGATAAAAGGAGAACAAGTCTCTCAATCTGTTTTGTCAGTCAAATGGAAAGAGAGACAACAATAATCACAGATCACTATTTGAGGCAGAAGCCATAAACCTGGGTAATTCTTACCAATTACACTGGAGTATAAAATAGGAAGATGAAATTTTAAAAATATCACTAGTTTGGTTATAAACCTACCACACAGAACTTTCTAACAAGAAACAAAAGCAAAATAGCAACCCACCACACCAAAAACCCCAAACCCCTTTCCAGTCCACAACCAACTAAATAGCCTAATACCAACATCTTTTTAAAAGGACAGTGAGTACTTTAGCTTTCAATCCTTCCAACCTTCTATACTTTTGTTTGTTTGTTTGTTTGTTTGTTGTTTGGTTTTGGGGTTTTTTTTAAAGTTACACAAAACTTAAAATTATCCAAACAATTCTTTGCTATAGCTATTTCTTCTTTCAGTTTGTATATAGATTCACTCCCTTGATCTAAACCAGTCATTAATACATAAAAACTTAACCTCATCTTCACCTCCTTAAAAGAGACAGATAATTAGAGTTAGGAGAACAAAATAACCCTCCTCTTTATCGGAGTTTTAAGAGACAAAGAAACTTCAGGCTCCTTGTGTAAGTAAAATCATTCTGTCTTCAATATTTCAAAATCACTTTCTTTCATATACTTATATTTCTTCAATTTATTTTCTCGGTGGTCATCAGATTGAAAAATATACTCTTCAGACTAAGCCCTTACCACAACAAAATACTTGTAGGAAAGCTGTGCTCTCTTGGTACCATTGAGTACAGTATGGTCAAGAGAATACGAAATAGTTTGAGTCATCTATATAGGATTGCCTGCATAAAATTCACAAAGAAAAACAATATTACAATTATTTGTGGCTTTACTTTTTTATTAGGAATAAATAAATCTGGTAAAAATGAAATAGGTGATAAGCATGATGTATTAGTTTGCAAGAAGTTACTTTTATATAAAAGATTCTTATACCACAATAGAAATATAAATAGCACCTTACATGGATGCTCCATGCTCCTACATTACCAGCTTTCTTCATGCTCAGTCTTGGCATCAAGGATAGCAGAAACTCTACCTCTGGTAGCCTGTCTCATCTTAACAGCTAAATGCAAGAGACAACTTTGGTCTCCAATTTTGGGGAGTGCTCCTGATTTTGATATATCTAAAGAAAGGAGAAAGTGTCCATTTTGTGCATCATGAATTATTTTTTAAGGTCATGTAACTGTCTTGTCTTGTGTCTGTTTGCAACTTACATTTCCAGAAGGTATTTATATCCAGTGGGTTTCCTCTTTTCTCCCATTAAAACACAAGTGCAATCTTCACCATCTGTTTAGTTCAGCTTAAAGCTCCATAACTGTTTTCTGGTTTGAAGGCATTAACTTCAACCTAATCATTATGTACCTCAGATCTGAGTTTAAGAAGGTTTTATCTCATATAGTATTTTTTAATGTCCATTCTTTGTTGAATCTGATTAATCTGTCAAGTTCTAGTACCTGAAGATCAATAACACAAAGCAAGCTTTTGGAACATGTTCAGCTTACTGTCAGGCTTACCTAATGTCAGAATAACACAATAAACCCCCTTTTTTTCCTTTGTTCTCTTTCTTTCTTGCTTGGTTTAACAGACATGCTTTTTGTAAAAAAACAAAAATAACTGGAAAGAGTTAAGGACTGAAATTACTTCCAGCCTATAAAAACACAGGACATTCTGGAGAGTATTAAGGCTCTGCGAGTTAGGAGTAAGCATTTGAATAAACATGGACTCTTCATTTATAGTTTGATAAAGAGTACTTGTGCAAGTAATTGCCAGAAAGAAGTGGAGTAGCAGAAGACTTCGTAGGTTTGCTCAGTTAAACAACAAAAAGCCCTCTGGACATCTTACAGCAGAAGCATTAAAGGCTTTTTATTTGTATATGATTTTTTCATAATTCTTTTGGGGAATTTGGATATTACTTGTTAAAATAAATTTATGTGTCCAACATGGAAGAACTATGAGTATTCCCTTTCAAAACAGGTTAATCAGATTATAAATACTGCAGGTGTAGAGCAGTGTCACCCAGTCACACCAGCCTGACAATTATTCTTATTATAAAAGGCACAGTAAAGACATTCCACCACCATATTCAAAAGCTGTAGCATATTCAATCTGACATTCTGCTGTAGAAGAAATTACAGCACTACTAATTAAAAGAAGTAACAGCTAATTGATAGAGTGATCTGAACCGTTGAGAACTTGTAACCACATAACATTATTATATAATGCACGTAGCAAAGGGCACGTGTGAGCAGAGGCAGCTTTCATAACTGCTCACTCTAATCCACAGAGTCTGAAGGCATATTCCAGCCAAGCCCTCCTCTATTTCAGGTCCAGCAGCATGGAAGCAGGGTTCTCCAGGTAGGATTTCCACAGGTTGGAGAAGCGGGCCATGGTAGCTCCATCGATGACGCGGTGATCAGCAGACCAGCTCACATTCATTACCTGGGCTTTGAAGACTTCACCTTTCCCATTAAACCGAGGGAGAACCTAAAAATCAGAGGAAGGAAGAAATAGAGCTGTTAAATAATTTCATTAGCAAATTGGTATATTTTTGTTGTTAATTTGTTGATTTAAATTTAAACATTTTGCTAAATTAGACAGACAGCTTCAGTAGTGGTACCATTCAAAAAAATCAAAACCTTCCCATTGTTGTTTGTGCTGCAGATTGTGCTGCACAATACAGTAAACAGTCATATACTGTTTCCACCACCATGGAAGTCCTGAAGTACCGAAAGCCTTTCCTGACTCAAAAGTTTCTTCCTGAATAGTTTATTGCACTGTTAGTTCTCAAAGGAACACTTTCCTTAAAGCATCCCTTGAACAAAATGCTCATTGGAAGAACATAGAAGGAGTAATTTAATACTAATTTAATTTTTCAGCATTGATCTCTATGGCCAAATTAAAATCTGAAATTCAGAAAATATAAACTGAGTTCACCATACAAATTTCTGTATGGATTCAGCTATCTGTCTCATTAAATTAAACTTCATTATCACGAAATCCTCAAGTTTTCCCCCCGATATTCATTAAAAAAAAAAAAATCCACTTTAGCACAGTGGTGAGTGTCCCTGCCTCTCATGTGAGAGACCAGGGGTTTGATTCCCACCAGGGAGGCAGTGGTGCCATTTAAGAGTTGGATTCATTGACCCTTGTGGGTCTCTTCCAACTCAGAATATTCTGCGAATCTGTGTAATCTGTAATTTCCTAATAACTAGAAGGCTGAACACAGATGTGAGTGTAATGTAACAGGATTCTAGAAAACAAATCTGAACTTTTGATGTAAGAGACTTCTAATTAAACATTTGGTGCCTGCACAATCATCTAAAAATAACACAAAACTTGTCAATCACAAGCTATGCAGTTTCTCTAATATAAAGAAATACAAGTAAGAAAAAAAACCAAAAAGGAGACTTCATGTTTCATTTTCATTACTGGTGACCCAGAGTTAAACACTCGTATTAATGACATACAGTTAACATACCTGTATCTTTCCAAGTGCTCCAATAGCTACTTCAGGAGGTAGTATCACTGGTTTGGCATAAGTGCCACCAATCTAGAAAAGAAAAAGCTGAAGATATTACATATTTACCAAATAGTCTGAAAGTTTTCTAGAGCAGATTGCCTCTCGAATTAATTGCTACAGGTTTTGTTCATTGTATATCAAACTGCAGTACCATTTTCATTTCAGAAGCAGTTTTAGGATGTGGTTCTCATTTTCCCTGTACTTACTGTGCCAATATTTGAAAGGGTGAATGTTCCCCCAGTGAGGTCACTTGTTCCCAGCTGGCCTGCAGAGCCCAAGGACTGGAGGCGATTTAGTTCAGCAGCAATGTCAAACACACTGCAGACCTGAACATTTTTCACGTTTGGGACAATCAAACCTTGCTCTGTGTCCATTGCAACTCCAATGTTGTGTGAAGCCTGCAATGAGTTTCAACAAATGGACATTAATATAAGCTCTCAACATAAAATGTATGTTATATAAAAAGGCACTTATATCACATGTTTCTTACTTATCTTTTAAACACAGAAAGTGCTGTCTGGAGTAAGCAACTCTTCTATACAACTTTGAGGGGGGAAAAGGATGTAAATTTTTCAATATTAGCTTTCCACACCTGCAAATTGTTGGCAATTTCACACCCAGGGAATACAAAAATCTAGGAATTCATTTCACACTGAAAACACTGCACTTTGGGATGGTCCTAAGCACAACAAAACTCTAATAGTAAATTTTGAAGAGAACACTAAAATTAAAAAAGAGGAAACTGAGTTGCCTTTCATTTGCTAGAATGGATACAGGAATTCTGAGAGAGATTGATAAAACAGCACAAAAGGAGTTTGTACTCCAAGGAGCATTTACACATCACTTTAGAAAACAGACACTTCCCAGAAGTATCAATCCAGCAGCTTGTATGAAAATTAAATCCTTTTCATCAAAACTGAGTTTAAAATATAACTTTAATACAGATGGTTTGAGTGTTCGAACAGTAGAGCCACTGTGTCATTGCTAAAAAATTGTATTAGATTTTAAATGTTCTCATTTTAAATGCCTGGCCCATATTAAGGTGAAAAATAGGAAATCACTATATTAATATGCATTTTTTAGGCAAGCCTGAAGAATAAAGTGACTCTCATTTAATGAACTACTGATGTAAATCCAATAGTAAATCGAACCCATGTCTTGCAATCTGGACACACAAATTATTTTCCAGTACAACACCACAGTTTTGGTTCTTAAAATTAACTCAGACATTCTGAAAAGTCCTTGTCATCTGTTACTTCAGGTTTTCTGCTCACAACTTTTATCAGTTGCTTACAAACCTTGTATGTGACATTTTGACAGTTTTCATCCAAAGAAGCATTAAGAATTGGATACTGCAATAATCCAAGAGAGGCTGCCTGTTAAACATCAAAATAAAAGGATAGATTTTTACATTTTATAACCAGAAAATTCCATGGAAAAGAAGTAATGAGAGAAGGTAATTCAGATTAATCAATAATGATATGGATTTCCTCAACGCAATCAAATTCGGTTTAAATTCTCCTTAACAAGTCTGTTTATTTAAAATATCCCATACTGAATTAGACTTAAGCTGCTCTATCCTTCCTCATTAATATTTCAAAAAATTTCAACTATAATATATATAGTAACCCAAACTGCAGTTCCACTTTAAATTGATAAATGGTTCAATGAAAAAGAAAAGTTTAGATTTTCTTGTGATCTGTCATAATTCAGATGGTAGAGAGGTGCTTCAAACTTACAACAATCACTGAAAAGATTTTGGCAACCCTGTGTCAATCTTCCATACAGTGCACTGCTGCATGTCTCACCTTTATGAAGAAAGGCATAAAGGAAAGCTTAACTCCACGGATTTCAGCCAGGGGTTTCAGATCTTCTCTCAGCTGAACAAGCTGAGTCAAATCAATCTCATCACAATAACCAAAGTGAGGGATCTTCAAGGCTGCACTCATAGTCTTTACCATGGCCTTCTGAAAACCTGGAAAATATTCACTGACTTCTTAAACCAAAAAAATGAGCTTATGTGAAGTTACGGTGAAATTTCATTATTTGTTTCCATTAAACAAGTTACACAACTTACAAAAACCAAACCAACCTAAAGCCAAACCACAACCAAAAAAGGGCAGAGTAAAGAACACTAAGATCATCAGTTACTTCAGTACATGCAACTCAATCCAACAAAAACACGAACAAATACTTTATAAAATATTCTCATCAGAGATGTTTCTTACTGGGCATGTTTTCCTAAATGCTCATTTGCATGACAATAACATGAAACACACTCCCACCAAAAGAAATCAACTTTTCACAGACCAGTATGTGCTGGTAGTCCATGGTGAACATAGTCCCAAGATTTCGTATTTCATGATTTACCTGTTACAGGTTCAGTTTTATCCTTTCCTGAAAACACAATGGGTCTGGAAACAGGTACGGGGATTTTGCGAGCCTTGTCCTTTGGAGCAGCTGGCACAGTCTCTGATTTTGGCAAAGGTGGGATAATTTCAGCCTTCGGTGATGGAGGTAAAATAGCTCCTGTTTGTTTGGCCAAGTAGTTGAGTATGTCTTCTTTAAGGATTCTGTTATCTTTCCCTGTTCCAACAACTTCACTCAATTTAATCTGAAAAGTACGTAAGATGTGACACTTTAGTTTTACAGCAATACATGAAAATATCCTATCCTGTCAGCTATGGTTAAAAATTATTCCCATTACCAAGCCAATATACCTACAGTTTCCTTTCCCTTTCTGTAATTTTGTCCCGACACTGTCCAAACCATCCAACAGTCCCACTAGGTGTTTAACTGCATACTTCAAAGAGGAAGTGTGAATACCACTTAACTCTTAATTACCTCACATAATCAACAGTGAAATATGAATTTGAGGAAGCCTATCTGTCACTGAATTTTCTTTCCCCATTGTTTTATTCTTCTCTTAAAAATGCACCCAAGATTTCAAAACTAATGGAATATTCATAGCAAAAGAAAAGCACTTAAAAGATCACCTGGAATATCTTCTGCTTTAATACAAATCTGAAAAACAGAACAAAGCTGCTAAACCCAATAAACGACTTTCCCTCCTTCTTATTGTGTCCCAGGATTTCTTAATCTTCAGCCTAAAGCATCGGAGCTGCATTTTAAGCCCAGTAATTAATTTTCTATCCACCATAATCATCAGAAAGCACAATTCTCTTAATGTTACAATATTGCTCACACATTCAAAATGTATTTGAAAACAAGCCTTTCCCCTAGATCCATGTTCTTCTAGTCAGCCACAATGCCATCCAAACGCTGGCTACAATGCATCAGCAAACCTACATTGTTCTCCATGGCCAGGCGCCGAACTGCAGGGGTTGCTAATGTTTTGTGACCTTTTATCTCTTGGTGAGTGTGCTCTTCATGAGACATAGGAGGGGTTTCAACAACATCTTCCTCTGAGGCAACACCTGCAAACAAAAGGGAAAAAAATTTACTTTACCATATTACAAGCATTTGTTAAATTCCAACCTCATCCATTTTGGGATAGCTGAAGTTTTAAACATTTACTTTGAGTTACTGTGGATGGGAACACAGCTTGCTAAAGGCTGCTTAAGCTAAATATTCAATAGAACACGTCTGTCTTTTAAGATTTCAAATTCTAATAAAATTTCACAACTTTCTCTACTGAATTTGCTTGATTTTATAAAGAGAAAAATGCAAATTTTAAGATTTTCGGGAGGAAAAAGTAAATTTCGCTCTCTCTGATGCTTTTTTGACAACAAACATTAAATATGCAAGAGAAAAAAATGTCCTACAATACCTTTTGAAGCATCAATTTCAATGTCCACTAATGGTTTTCCAACAAAAGCAATTTCATCTATACTGTAATGGAGTTTCCTAATGACACCATCATAACGACTGGTAATAGTAACAGAAGCTTTGTCACTTTGTACTTCACAAATGCTGTCAAACTGAGACACACTGTCACCTTCTTTTATATACCTAAGAGAAAAGACATGAGCTGCTGTAAAAGACAGGAAGTGTAAAAATCTGTGCTGGGCATTCTTTTGTCAAATTCATTTATGTGCATCCCCACAACCTGAAAATGCACTCCAGATAAGAAGACAAATTCTACCTAATGGACACATTGGCTGAACACGTTTTGCCAGGCTGCTCCAGAACCCTTTGCTGCATGAAATGACACAATGATTTACAATACTGTCAAACACGTTACATTTACTTTCTTAAGGCAGAGTTTTCTTGTCAGATTATAAATCATCTAAAAGTAAGAATGAGCCCAGCTTAGTCTGAACCTAAGGAAGTTCTACTTTCTAATTGTCAGGATCAGTATATGATCAGTTTTAGAAAATAAATTGAGAGTGGGAAACTTGTCTTCTACACAAAGAGGGGTATTCGTACAAAGAAGAAGGTGTTTAGCCTTCCTTCACTGTACACTTTGATTTTGTGTAATCCATTCATCATTGGCTTTTTACGAACAATAAAAGTTTTTATTAAAAGCAATCAATGAAAGGGTATAGAGTAAAATCATGTGGATTCTCTGGACGACTAATTTGTTTCTAAAGCTCAGCCTAAGTAAGCATAATAAAAGACCTCCTGAATGCTAAAAACTATCACTCAAGCAAAGCCTATAGGTAGGTGCAGTTAGGACATCCCATTTCTTTCACCTTTTCCACTCACAAATAAACCAGGCTGCAATTAAACAAAAATTAAAGCTCAGTATGTAAAAGTTTTAAAGTGGGGAAAATGAAACCTGAAAAACTTAACTAGTAACTCAGAAAACATTTTCAGATAACTAACTGATAATTAGCTAAAGCTGTTAAACTACCTCTTGAATTCTCAATATATTTCTAAGAAAGCAGAGCTTACCATTCTTTTACAGTCAC
The DNA here is from genome assembly GCA_013390025.1 of Pitta sordida. Classification (NCBI taxonomy): domain Eukaryota; kingdom Metazoa; phylum Chordata; class Aves; order Passeriformes; family Pittidae; genus Pitta; species Pitta sordida. Next base: position 135,429 of record WEKX01012898.1, read on the forward strand.
CTCCGTAATCCCTTCTCCAATGTCAGAAAGCTTAAACTGGACAATTTGGCCACATGAAACTTAAAACAGACAAAAAGAAAATACAGCTTGCTTAATATTAAATACAAGCTATCAGGCAGAAAAATCTGAATGCACCAGAAAGTCTACATACCAGCCGTATACAAAACACTGACAACACTCATAAAACAGCAAAACAAAAGAAATGATTTTATCGTGGAAAGGATTACCAGCAGATGTTCTGAGTAAGCGCTGTTGGTGACTGAAGTTGAGGGCAGATCTGTCAAACACGCACACATACTTTGATTTCACAGAGCGAACGCTGCTGCACGATCTGACACGATGAATGCACACCTGGGGGAGAAAAGTCTACAGTGTTAATGCAATGGACTGAGCAATGTAGAGCTCATTTAACATCCCTGATGCAACAGTAATACTAAAATAGTTTCATTTTAGTCTATATAAGAGAAGTTCTTTTAGAAACACAATTACATTGAAAACATATTTGAATGTACAAGAACAATTACATTACCATGAGCTTTGCTAGGTCTTCAATTTCTTCCACTAACACAACACATGGTGAGATCAAGGCCACAATAAAATAAGTAATTAAGAAAAATCATTACAAGATGTGGTAAGAGATTCATACAGCTAATGTTTCTCAAAAGAATTAGCTTAATCAGGACACAGGCACAAAAAGCACACATAGTACCAACGACATCAGCCATCTGAAACATTCTTATCCAGAAGGGTCTGGAAGGGTCTCCTACACTGCAGGGAAAACCAGCATAATTTTCTTCATCAGTTCTTATTCCAAGCAAAGGTTGATCAGAAGTACAAATTGGAAAGGAAATTCACAGAGGGCACAGAGAGTTGCCCTTTCATTTCTGTTAATACTATATAGGAGGCAATAATCTTCAGGTAAATACATATTATGTATTTAACGTAACTTTAATAACATTTTTAAAGAACAGGGCACAAGATTATTTTCTTTTGTGGTTACAATTATATTTATCCATAAATCAACTTAAAAGGGTCCACAAATTTTCTGAAAAGTTCTTCAGTAAAGCTTTGTGCTTTAAAGCATCATGAAATGAGTTATGATTGTGGTCAGAAGCAAAGCCAGTAGTGCCTGCATTGACATAAACATTAATCTCAACACAAGTTAGTTCAGACACCTTCGTATTTAGTAAGATTTCTTAAATGTAATGTAATTCTGGTGTTATATTGTCTTAGAGTGCTGTGAAATTTATAAAATAACAATTTCTCTGTAAAAAATTTAGAGAAACAAAAAAATGCAGGTGCTACAATGTACCTCAAGTAGCTCAAAACGGTAAAATTTAGAATTTATCTTCTTAGAGGAGCCAGAAAACAGCACACCTGCATGGGAAAGTTCATTTTAACTTATTTTTTAAAAAATCCTTTCAGTAATTACAGAGCATATGAGACTTCCTGACTGCCCTCCCCACACCCCAAACTATTCAACTATTTGATATTACATTACACTTCTTACACAGTAGAATATTCGTGAGTCATACAATTCTGAACTGACAATGTGAACATTTTCTGTCATACCTACTGACCTGGAATAGGTATTTTTCTAATTCCTATAGTAAGTATAGAGGAAATCTTTTTCATTAGTCCTCAAAAAACCTTTTCCTATTCAACAATCAGGTAACATGGGAATTTTAAGGTATGAAAAGTTATATTTTATGAACACATTTAAAATTCTCGTTAAATTACTCAACTGGCATTTAATGTATATCTTTGCAAGTCTATTTTCTCCTGTTTTCAATTCTGGTTTTCTTCACAGCTGCAGGTTACATGGTTACATTAAAATGTTATCAAACAACTTGTTCAACCGGACCTTCTTGTCATGAAGTTGCAATAAAACTATTCTCTATTTATACGACCCTAAGTGAAAAGCATTCAATATTTACCTGTGGAGATGATCACAAGGAGCACATCAAATCTCTGATCTATTTCTAAATGTGAAGTTTCACAATGACTTCCATGTGTTTTTAACATTTGATAACCAATGCAGGTAGTGATTTAGTAATGTCACTGCCAAAAAAAGAGACTGGTTTTGTTACAGAAAAGTTACCACACTGTTTCATACTGTATTCGTAGGAATAATTCACAACTACTGCATTTTTAAAAAATGCAATCTTTTTGGTTTGCAGTTTTGCACATTCTCTACTAAAACGTTGGTGTGCTAGTATGTTAGAGTAATACTAATACAGGATACAATCTCTTCATAGGGCAGTGTTCCTTCCTAACAAGGAAAACATCATAATCCATTAAATAAAGAGACTGTGCTTACTAATTTCAGTATGTAATCACCATGACACAGTTTTCTGGGTAATGCCAAATAAGGAAAAAAAGCCCCATATAAAATACAAAATCAGCTCTAACATCCATATCATACCCATCTGCATATCTTGATGTCTGGGAAGATTTAGCAATAAAAACCCAAGAAGCCCAATACTATCAGTTATGTTTATTTCACCACTACTACACTATTTGGCAATTTAAAGGCAATAATGCCACAGCAAGGTAACACCTTTCCTGTGCAATTCTTCAGTGTGCAAAGTTCCTCTGGCAAGAGGGAACCGAGGGCCCTCTCCAGCCCCTCGCTGGTCCTGACTGAGAGCTGTGGTTTGGCCAAGCCAACACGGGAGCTGCTGCTGCTGCTGTGTGGGGAGAACCACCTTGCCCGTTAGGTTCAGGTTTGGTAGGTTCCTTAAAAGAAGCCACCTATGATGTTTCTAATTTACCACTGAGCCTCAAAACTACTGCTGGCCTCAGAACAAAATATTTTAATGCAGCCTGCGGGGACTTAATTACTTGATGGAGCAACACTAAATTTCAAAGTCAAAGTTAATAGTTTGTGCTCAGAGGCAATGATTTCGCAGCAAAGGATATTCTTCTATTGAGCCCTTTTGATTTGCTGTCACATTGAGTCATTCTAATCCCACTGGATTTGTTTTGCACACATATTCTTCACCTCCAAGCATATAGTGCCTATATACTAAAGCAATGTCCTTGGTAGCAGACTCACCTAAATAACTGGCACACGTCCCAGTGCCCAGGTAACTGTCATTTCCCTACTACTTAACACAGAGGCCCCCAGGCTCCTTTCTTTCATTCTTCCCAATTTACATGTGCCCAGCAAACCTATATTATACAGCTTTCTAGGCATCATACAGCCCCACAGACAACCACCACCACTTTGCCCTTCTTCGTGTTTACAAAGGCAATGTGAACATTAAAATAAAGCCCTTTAATATTACAATAGCAAAATTATTTCTCGGATCTTATCACTGTTTCATAGCAGACGGTCACAAGAATTAGCATTTAGCAAGATTCAAAATGCACACACTATAAAGCAGCCAATTCTATAGTTGTGCATGCATGTAGATAAAATAAGCATTTTCATCTTATCAGAATCTCCCTCTGGATTTAAGAGTAGATGATTAGAAAGAAAACTATAAAAAGAAACCGTTATTTTCAATGCTCTTAATTAGTAAATTTACTTATCAGTAGCCTAAAACTAGATTGCAAAAGTACCACTTAAAAATTCCTCACCATTATGCTTTAAAAATACAATACGAATTATTATTTCGGTGAGAAATAATAATGGAAACTGGGACAGATCCTTAATTTTGTATCTACTTACATTATCTTACAAAAGTTATTTCTTTTTCTGACATGACACGAAATAGGAGTGACATAACTGGAAACTAACACTTCACAACAGCGGGGAGACTGTAATACAAGACAGAAGAAAGCATAAACTAAATCCTCACAACGCTGTATGTTTATGAGATTTAACTGTCCCAAAAGGCAACCAAGCAGATTCGCTTCTTATGAAAAGGTACCTCAACTACTTTTCAAGTACCAAGGCTCGGGGATTCAAGGAAACACGTTTCCCTTTTTTGTACCGTCCCCGTGCGGATGCGGAATGCGAAGGGAGCTGATGGGCGGCGATGGCAGCGCAACGTACAGGCAAAGCAATGCATCAGATGACTTAGAAACAGCAGAAGAGAAGGATGTCGCTGGCTTATTACAGAAAGGCACGCGTTTTTCTCACACACGGCCAAACGGGGAGGAGGTTCCGAGGGCTGCGCAGGGCGGAGGGTCTCCGTTCTGAGGCACCGCGGCAGTGCGGGGCTGGAGGGCCCGGCCCCTCCCGGAGCACACGGTCACCTGTGTTCCTCGGGCGGGCGGTGCCGGAGCAAAGCCGCTGGCGGCGGTGCGGGGCGTGCGGCTTCCCTGGGCCGCGGTGAAGGGCAGCGCCAGGGGCCTGGGCATTCCCGAAACAGGAGCAGTACAGTCCCCAGCCTGCCAGCCCAACACGGCCGTGTCTGTGCTTCCGTCTGAGGGGAGGTTGTAGGCGGGTGGGGACCGGCCTCCCTTTCCAGGCGATTTGTGATGAGAAGACAGTCTTAAGC
>WEKX01012898.1:140664-150787 GCA_013390025.1 Pitta sordida
GGGCAGGAGCCGGGATCGGGGCCGGGGCAGGGGAGGATGTGGCCCGGCCACCGCCTCGGCAACTGTTGCAAAGGTGCAAAGCGAACCACACGGAATGAAACACGGAATAGTCATATGGCTCACTGAGCTTAAGGTCATAAGAACAGTTAGTATGTTTCCTATTTAAATGACCCAAATAAATGCAAACGCAAGCACAAGTTCCATGTTCCGGTTCTGTCTCAGCCGGTGTTGCCACAGTTATCCCATTCCATTTCTGTCCCAAGTGTTTATCACATTAGGAGAAGCCTCATCTGTCTTGTCTGGACCCATTCTAATGGAAAAGATACCAGAATCCTGCCTATTCCAGAATGGCCTGAATGCTGCTCCTTTGGCTCCTGTGAACTCAGGAGAAGTACAGTAGCAACTAGAGTGAATTTCTGGTCATTGTCTGGTCTGAAATGTGCAATTGTAGTTTTTAGTAGTTGGTGTTTAGTAGTTCTTTCAATGTAGTATGAGTGTGTAGTCTGCCTGCATGCACCTGTAACTTTGTATTGTCACCCCAAGGCCTCAGCATCTGTCTGGGCTGGAGATCGTTCGAGATCTGTGTGATGGGAAGCTGAATGGTGGAGAAATTGGCTCAACAGAAATAACTTTCACTCCTGGGAAGATCAAAGGTGGAACCCACGTAGCAGATACAAAAACAGCAGGGTATGTCTTTGTACATGGCTTCTGGTAACTTTAAAATTATGACAGAAGACATTTTAGTAACTGTATCACAAAAACGTGGGGGAGGGAAGACCATTTTATCCATGGGTAATGACTCAGTGTATGTGCTGCCTGAGCCAGATCTGTGTGACCAAAGAACCTGTGATATAGACAAGATATGTATGAATAAGTGCAATTTAATAGTTTTTAAATTATAATTGATAAAAAAGTTGAACACTCAATTCACGTTAAGCAAAAAACAGCTGCCCATGTGTTTAAAACTTTAGCTGCTGTTTTCTCGCATTAGTTTGTTACATGTCAGATCAAATGAGTTAAATAAGTATCTTAAATGCACGAAGTCATCATATAATGACGTAAGTGTTGAGATTTTACTTATGCACACAGTGGTACTGTAGGGAGTCCTTTGGAAGTTAATATGTTTTACTTAACAGAAAAGTTTGAGTAGGTCACAATGCAGCAGAATTGGTAATTAAGCACAGGGAAAAAAGATAAATGCTATGGCTCACAAACATTTGGGAGTTATTTAAGAAGAGAAACTCATCTTTTCTCAGTTCTGTGGTGATTAGTTTTTACAGTTCAAAATTATGTTTGAAACTCCTGTGAAGTAACTCTTTTGTTTCACCAAACAAATTTCTACTTTTAAAAAAATTATTTTGGAAGCTTTTTTATCTCTGAAATGTGGAGGGATTCAGTGATAGGGCAGTCTGGTATTTAATATTTTCTATGCCTCTGAATTCTCTTGTGTGGGATGCTGACCAGCTTTTAAGCAAGTCAGTAGTTTTCTAAAATATTTTGTTATTAAATAAGTATTAAAATGTTGCTGGTTAATCCTTTTCTGCTTTTACCATCTGCTAGCAGTTTTCACAGTCCCATCATTATACTAAGTAAGATACATTACTTTTATTTCAAACAGGACTATTGAAGATGCAATTATTGTGAAATAAACCTCTTCATATTTAGGCCTGCTAGGACATGAGGTTTTAAATTAGGGGTTTTTTAAGACTAATAAGTTTATAGATAACTTTAAAGCTAAAATGCATACAGAAATGCTCTGGGAAGGCATTTGCCTTTGATATGTAATGATTCTGTGGATTGTGACTGCATGACATCTGAGTATGTTACAATTGCTTTTAGGAGTGTGTGTCTACTGATGCAGGTAGCAATGCCCTGTGTGCTGTTTGCTGCTTCCCCATCTGAGCTTCATTTAAAAGGTGGGACTAATGCTGAGATGGCTCCTCAGATAGACTACACAGTCATGGTAGGGAAAAACGTTTTTGGCTCGGTGCATCTTTCATGAATATGTATGTAATGTAACTGCTGTGCTTCTGTTGCTCTTACAGCAAGTTTATTTGTGACTATGGAATCGGGCTTGGGAATATAACACTACTAGTGTACTGTATGTAGAGAGCAACTAGTGTTTCATGGAGTTTCCTGAAACAGTAAATAATCTGGTTTTAATTACTAAAGAAAATTTCACTTAAAATATATTCTTTATTCTTAAAGGGCTGGAAATTGCTCTTCCTTATTAATTAAGAAAATCCTTTTACATAAAGTGATATTCAGAATGAAGTATGAGGAATGTCAAGTAAGCCATATGGATGAGATTGGCTTTTTATTTTAATAATATAACTGAATTTCTGTCTTGAGCTTTTTTTTTAAGACTGCATAAAACAGTGGGAAATTGTCAATGCAAAATAAATTAACTCTGTTTTTTAATGTGTTTTGTTTTCAGGTCTTAAAGCCAATAGTTGAAAAGTTCAATTTCACATTTAATTGTGACATAAAAAAGAGGTGAGTTGTGGCAGGCCTTACTGAACCCATGTGTGAGCACAGAGGCACACATGAGGTGCTCTCAATCAAACTGAGGGATGGATTTGTAATGCATTAACTCATCTGCATTAGCTGTCCCTGTGTCTACTGTCACCACATGGTTCTTTTCTGTCTCTTTTTTTTATATTGCTGAGTCCACAGCTGCTGTGTAATGTGTCCTGTTGGGTACCCCGAGGGTGGTGCATGCTGAACAGGCAACACATTGCTGAGCTTCTCCTGAGGTGCAGGGTGGGCTGGTGTTGGGCAGTTTTAAGCTGTAGGTTACAAAGTAATGCTGTTCGAGAACTGAATGTCATTTTAAAGGTTTTTCCTTTTCTGGGTTTCCTTGTGAACTTTGTGTTTAATTATATCTATTTCTAAAAAGGGGGTACTATCCTCAGGGAGGTGGTGAAGTTGTAGTCCGGATGTCTCCAGTCAAAGAGTTGAGCCCAATAAACTTAACAGAACGTGGCACAGTAACAAAGATATATGGAAGAGCATTTGTTGCTGGAGCACTGCCTATCAAAGTAAGTGCTGATAAAGGCTCTGGTAGTATCCAACTTCATATATCTACATGTAATCTGCCTAACATCCATCTCCTGTTCCAGTATTCTGCATATGTAGCCTTGTTAAATGGTTTCCGTTATATCCTTTATCCCACCTTCCTGTCCTGAGTGATGGGATCTCCTCAAGGTTCTTTCTCACACACAGGCTAGGAATTATTAGAGGAAGAAAGAGGAGAAACTGAGTTACATTTTGAAGAGCTGTGGATTGCTGGGTTTGGTCTTAAAATCTCAAAAGCTATGAGCATTAGCAATGGTTAGATCACAAAGATGGGATAAGCTTCAGCTGTCCCCACTTGCCTGGGATTTAAAATCGTTATTTTTTTGTATTATCTCTTAGAGAGTATACTCTGTACATAATAATTATAGAGTGTGGGTTTTGAAGGTTTTTGAGGGGAGTTCTGTGGGGTTTTTAAAAAAGTTGTAATGTTTTGATATATTCAAGACTAAAATCTTTCAGTTCAGTGCTTGTTTGTAGGGGTTTTTTAACAATCTTCTGTTTTTCTAGTTAACAAAGTAGCTCCTTTCTTCAGACACTTACTGTAATAATTAGACTTATGAGGAAAACATTGTCATAATTACATGATTTAATTACTGGATTTTGTCTTATCTTGTTAGCTGGCAAAAGACATGTCATCAGCAGCAGTGAGATGCATCAGAAGAGAAATCAGAGATCTTTATATAAACATTCAGGCTGTTCGAGAACCTGATGATCAGGCTGTTGGGACTGGAAGTGGAATAATGTAAGAGGAGTCCAAACTTCTATTCGTACATGTAATCTTGCTGGTTGATTAGCTAGATCTTGATTACATGTCTGATAAGTAAAGTGTAATGTGAGTGATTCTGTTCTTAATTTTGATTCTGTTTTTTCTACTTAGCATTGTTGCAGAGACTTCAACGGGTTGTTTGTTAGCTGGGTCATCGCTTGGCAAGAGAGGTAAGAATTGCATGAATTCTTTGATATTTAACCGAATATACTAATAAAAAATAGGAATCTGAAGTATCTGCTTGATCTGGTACTTTGAGTGATGCATTTTTAAATGGATGTTGTTTAGTAATAAAGGACAGTGGAAATGAATAGATTTAAAATGATAAATGAAAATTACAAAAATCACAAAAACGCTAACCTTTATTGGAATGGAATGTTAAGGATCACTGAGTGAAAATGTTCCTGGACTTAAAAAAATAAATTAAAATGAATAGAAATTATTTTGGTCTTAAATTATTTGAATCAAGCATTCTTCTGACAAAATGGGGCTATTTTCTTTCTACTGCTTAGAAAGTATGAACTATTATGTTGTCAGAAGATGAAGAGGGTTTTTAAAGCAGACATTTGAGGCAAAAGGTTTAAAAAGTTGATAATTTCTTGATTATTTTTTCCCTTCTATATTTTTAAAATGCAAAATAGTGTTTCTCACCTTCCTAATGTCCTGGATTTCTCTTATTAGGAAAGAATTCTGACAAGGTTGGCATTGAAGCAGCTGAGATGCTGCTCAAGAATCTCAAACATGGTGGAACTGTGGATGATTCTCTACAAGACCAAGTAAGGCTCCTGTATGTGTTTCCATAAAGCTGAAGTAGCAAGAACATGCCTGTATGTATTACTTGGAAAGAACATAAATCTGAACAGGAAAAGAATGAGATACTGATGAGAGGTCTTAGAGATGTGTGGTCACAACATCACTAGGATTAGAAAGTTGCATACAGTTCTTAGGAATCACAAATGCTCCTTGATTTGCACCATCAGATTTTCCCACCAACCTCAAATCTTCCCATCCTGTAACTCCTAGTAAGTATGGAAGAAAGAGGCAGAAACTTGCTTCTATTTGGCATTCCTTGTAGTGGTGAAAAATTGCTCTCTGATTACATGTAAAGAATGATACTGTAAGTGAAGGTGTTAGAGAACAGAGTATCTGGGAAAGGCTCCCACTTGTCTTCTTCACCTAATTTTATTGAAGTATGAAGGCCCTCCACTGTCTCATCTTAGCCTGGTAAGAATCTGGGCTCTTTTAGATAGGCTGCTGTTACCTCTCAGCTATAAACACCTGGACACACATTATATATTTTGTAGTATAATAGGAAGTATTTGGGTCTTTTTCTTCGTTTTTCAAAGCATGCACAGTACCATTGGTGGCAACAAGCCACAGATTCGATGTGTACAGAAACTGCACAGAGTAACATCACACATCACAGGATACTTGTCATGGGGATATTTGTAAATCAAATCAAATGTCTTTAAATATCTGTCCAGTGAACATGTCACTGGGAAATGTTAGAACTAAAGACCCTCTTCCTGAGTTTTTTTCTCCCTATAGGTAATCTACTAATCTGGATCCTGACATGACTTTGGGGAATTTGGGGGCAAGACAGTAAAGAAGAGTAAAGTTAAATGTAGTAACAGGTCAGGGTCAAACTCCACTCTGGAAAACTTGTAGCCCTTCAGTAACGGGTGTTACAGTAGTAATGTCCTAAGTTCTTGAGCCTTGGATCACTCTGAAAATTTATCATCATGAACTTTTACAAAACTTGGCTGATGACATTTTTTTGATCTTCCCAGGAGTGAAAGTTATTTCCTTACATCTACAGACATTTCGCGTGGTTTTTCTTTTTTAAAAATCAACCAGTAAGTTCTTAGAATGACTTAATAATTGCCTTTCCCTCCCTTTCAGCTGATCATTTTTATGGCACTAGCAAAGGGGGTGTCTAGAGTGAAAAGTGGACCAATTACACTTCATACTCAAACAGCTATACACTTTGCAGAGCAGCTAACGAAGGTGAGTCCAAAAGTTTGGGAAGTTTTACCTATCAGTTGTGGTAACTAACTGGCAATGTACACAGGCATTGTGAGCTGAACTTGGTCATGGAAGATAAGCATGGATAAAATAATTGCTACAATATTTACATGGGAGTTTTCTTGTAGAAAGTGAACATACTTTAAAGTTAAATGCCTTTGGAATGGTTAGATACTTTTATCACCTTTATTTAAAAGGTTTTTTAATTAAATTGGTCAAAGCTGTAATATACTTAAACACATGGCAATACAATTATTTGGTTTCAGATGTTGAATGTTTAAACTTATGTATGTGATTAATTTGTGACGTATTTCTAATCTTCATTTAGGCTAAATTTACTGTGACAAAATCAGAAGAGGAGGATCCCAATAACGATACCTACATCATTGAGTGCCAAGGAATGGGGATGATAAATCCAAATTTATAGGCTTAGAGAAAAAAAACAAAGGCAGCAAGCTGACAAAGGCAACACTCAACATACCTCAGTGATGTATCACACTACATCTCAGTGGACATGTGAACAGGAGAAACCTTTTGTCACATCAGCGTCATTTAACTTCAAGGATGATGTCAAGCTTTTCCATGCCGTAGTGAGAATCTGCAGTGTGAAATATGAAAAAATTACTTTTTTTTTTACTCTTAGCAGCAAAATGAGTAGCAACAGGACAGCAAATGGAACATATTGTATGTATGTGAGAGCTTCAGTTAGAAGCTTTGAAAATTCATCCTCACCAAAGTAGAAAATAACTGGTTTAGTTTTGCAAAGTTACTATCAATATTTCTTTTCCTTTTGAAAAATGTAAGTTTTATTTTCTGGAAACCTTTATGTTATGGTTATATGGAATGAAGTGCACCATCAGACCTGTATTGCTGTTCTTCCTTTGCTTAAATTGTGTGTGAGGAAATAAAGCATTATCACCCTACAAAAGGCTGGGATTCATGTGTGCTGTTAACTCAGCAGGCTGTGCTAAGGGAAGATGGATATAAAATAAGTTTTCAGCAGCATTTCTCCACACCAGCTATTAGCTTCACGATGCGTTTGTATTTTAGCTACAGCTGTCCTTGTTACCATACTGAGTCCACATTTTCACTGAGGTGGTGGTTTGTTCTTTTTAAGAGAAATACTTAATTCCAGCTGAGATGAGGGATCTGTTGAACACAGACACAGGTACAGACGTGTATGAACATGGAGCACTGCATGTACACTCAGGTGTATTTAGACAAATAAAATCCAGATCTGTTATCCCCCATCTGTGGATTAAGTAAGGAAGACCTTTTACTGGGCTGGCCTTGATCATTAACAAAAGCTTTTTCTGAAGGTGAAGGAAGGTAGAAGGAGAAATAGGGCATAATCACAAGATGTGAATCAGAGAGCTGGAATCAATCGAAACTCTATAAACGCACTCTGGAAGCTTGAATTGATTTCCAAGTTTCCACAGCCCAGTCTGCAGCCTTTGCTGTAAGATCATTTTTCCTCAGTTGTGACTGTTGAACCTAAAAACTAAAGATGCAACTTGAAATGTCATTACTGTGCATTCCCAACATAAAGAAAAATCTTTGCTAATATCCAAAAACGTCCACCAACTATCTCCCTAACAATATCTTTCTTCTTAGGGGTTTTTCCCCTATCTCCTTCCAAAAATTAATGCAAAAGAATGGTATGTATACTATTAATTTCCAACTGATTATTCTCTAGTACCGAGAATAGTCTGAAGGGGGCAACAGACACTTCAAGAAGTGTGTTGGTGACACAGACACTCGACTGGTTGAAGAGGCTCTCTCCGAGCTACTAATCTGTGTTGCTAATGATTTTCCATGTCTCTTTCCACATTAATTCTGAATGTATTTTTCAAAAAACTTGAAAGAAAGCCCCAAGAGAGTTGCTGTCTGTGCTTAAGAAAAAAACCACATTTTGAATGGATCTTTACCTGTTTCCAAAATTCAGTAAGTTAATATATTTGACTAACTTCTAATGGAGAGATTCCTGCTGAGGGTATTGCTGGGTGTAATTTAATTAAACTTTCTGATCAAGGCACCACTAATTTAGAAGTTACATTGGGTTGACTAGATCTTCATCAAGCCAAGTTTTTTAAATGTTCGAAGATGGATGTTCTACAGTTTTCTGGATAACTTGTTAACAGAGCTTTACCATGTCCAGCATTGATATTTAATGTGAGCAGGCAAACAGCTTTAACTATTTGTTTGCTTAGTTTTTGTGGGGTTTGTTTGATTGCTTGTGTCTCAAACTGAAGGACAGCTTCTTGCTACAGGAAACATATCGGGAAGGTGAGCTTAGCACTAGGACAATTCATCACTATTTCTTCAAAAGAAAAACCTGGCAGAAGAAAGTGATATAATTAATTCTACATTACTCAGAAGGTTTCTGCTTTGTTGGAAATACTCAAGTCGCTCTGGCATAAGGAAGCTTCAGTAAGCCCTAGAACTAAGAGAACGAAAGCCCAAATCTATTACAAATAACTATATATATCCCTGCTGAAAATCAGTAAGAAAAGCATATTGAATAGTTTGTAACCTGTATAGTTAAAATATTCCTTGTTTGTTACCTTTGAAGTTCAATTGTTGGATTCTGTGTAACTTAATATCTTTTTACCAATATCCAATCAAGCAACTATCCCGGAGTACAACCAATTAAATATATTTTAGTATGCAATTCCAACATGTGGAAATTATGCTTCTCAAGAGATAATAAAATTGACTTCTTTTGTACTGTTGCTCCCAAGTAACAGTACAAGTTAGCAAACACAGATGTTAGCAAACATCTTTATAAATTATAATCCAGAACTACTGCCTTCCTTTAGGTTTTAAAAACTCTAGTGAATGCCTTGCACACTTGGCCTTCTTGCCCTGTAATCACTGGTTCCCTTTAGATATCAAGTAAGAATGATCCATTTTCTTTCCCCATAGATTCTTCATAGACTGTAAGCAGACTTAGATGTTAATCCTTAGACGGTTTAAAAACTAAATCAGCATAACTAGCTCCTGTCATATTAAGAAAACCTTACGAATAAAAGCACAGCTAAATTAAATCTTTAAAATTTAGGCAGACTTTTATATATTTGTACACTCTGTCAGTCTGCACACCTGAGATGTATGCAGAGCCACAAATGGTTTTTTCCCACATTCACAAATGGACAAGATTCTCTTGGAACAATTGCAGCAAAAAAGAAGACGTAGTGAATCTTTGAGAGCATAATCTCACATTAGAATTTCTAGCTTTACCCAACACTTCCTGCAGCCAGGATTATCTAACTAAAAATTTCATTTAGAGAGAATTTGAAAAGTTGCAGATTTTGTTTCTAAGGAAAATTTAAAAAAAAACTAACCAACCAACCAACCAAAAATTCCAAACCAAAATAAAATTCAGTTGAACAAATTAATCCCATTGAAAAACTGAAGTGCAGTTTCTGTCTTCCTGACAGACATAGAAATAAATGCTCAGCCAACATATTTAACAAAGATAAATAAAAGCCAGAAGAACACCTCCTCTTAGTAAATGCACAATAAATAGCAGCTCAGCAGTGCTGACAACTATTGCTGCACCTCCCTGTGCTCCATAAGCCTGTTAAAAAGAGCAGCTGGTCATTAATGAGTGGCAGTCCTTGACAGCTTCCTGCAGGCCCCTTCAAGTACCCAGCCCTCTGTCCTTGTGACCTGACTTCTGGGGCCACCACAGGCAGAGGAGAGGCCAGAGAGCTGGGCTGTCACTGTGAGGGCTGACCCCTTGTGCCATCCCTACAGTTCTTCCTGGGTTGGAGGAACCTGGAGCTGATTTAGTCAGGCTTTACATGCCCTTTTCTTCTCCAGGGTTAGAAAATCTCTGGATAGAAATCATCCACAACAGATTTTACTCTTCAGTAGGACTAAATTCCCCAAGTAATTTTTACTCCCTGCTATACACATGCACACACAGAATTTTATTATCCACATCCAATTCATGTTCTGTCACCTCATGGTGACCTCTTACCACAAAGTGTACCATAATTGCTCTTTTAGATACAATAATTACTCTTAATTACTTATATGCTTGAACAATTTTTAACTATGATAAAAATCATAAAATTAATTTGGGACTACTACTATTATGCACATTCTACCAAGTTCCTACTTTCCCTTTTCACATCATAAAACTTAAATCCTCCAGGTTTATATTTACAGTTGTACCCCCTCATTTGCAAGGAACAGGTCATGCCAGGGCTCTTGTAGAATGTCAAATTTGCAAACACGCACGAGTCA
>WEKX01012899.1:0-28829 GCA_013390025.1 Pitta sordida
CAATTATATCATACTTCTCCTGACACAAAGCTTCCAGCTCTTCCTGCTCATGTTCCTGACATGTTCAATCATGTCAGCATCTTTCTTAAACTGAGGGACCCAGAACTGGACACAGCACTCAAGATGTGGACTCACCAGTGCTGACTACAGGGGAAGAATCAATTGCCTGGACCTGCTGGTCACACTTCCTGATACAGGCCAGAATGACCTTTTCGACCATCTGGGCACACTGCTGCCTCATGTTCCTGCCACAGACCTGAAGTTTCTCTCCTGTATTTATTTGAGGGAAGACTCCACTGGCAGACAAAATACTTCTAAGTATTGGAGAGAAAAACGGCAATGTTTATAAGGTGTGAAATTAAGAAAAGATCAAATGTTGACTATACAATACGTAAGAAATCCTCATAAGATGAAAACTATCCTTTTAGGAAACCACTCAGGCTAAGAATTTATTCATCTCAGCAAACAGAACTTTAGTTGTTGGTTTAATACTCTTTTGAAAATGTTGATGGTACACGCATCCTGCTTATAAATTTCATTAACCTGTGTGGGAGAAAAACAGGCTTTTAGCTGGCTTTTTTTTTTTGCTTATTCTACTGAAGTATCAATTTTAACCATTATGATTTGAAATTTTTTTGAGCTTTGACTTAGAAGGGCAAATATACAATTCTCTATTTTTTAAGCCTGCTAGCCATTATCACTTTATCTTTTTTCATTTTGACAACTATCTCCTTCCTTTTGGAGAACTTGTACACAAATAAGAGACTGTGGGGTTACACCATGACCAAACTCACTAACCATTCTACCTCAGTCTGGAATGAAGACAAGATCTCTGGTTCTAGAAAGTAAATTCATTCTCTGAAGTAATAGGTCAATACTTATCATTCATTGACTGCCAAGACAAGCTCACTTTACTTATCATGATCAACTAGGAACATCAACTGAATTTGCACACGACTTGAATCTTGAACTCATGGCTCAGTTATTAAAAACAAACAAACAAAAAATATCAAACCACAACTTCTAACTCCACTTCCTGTAGAGAATTACCCCAATATCATGTCCTTCATTCTCCATTGAAAGTCCAGACCTTACATGTGAGAGAATTTTCAGTTATTAAAATGGAATAGAATCTTTTTACATTGGAAAATGTTGGTATGTAAATATTATAGATCTTGTTTTGGTCTCTTTGAGTGTTCTCAGAGAGACATCTTTTGTTATAATGGTAATACAATGGCAAATAAAAACAGAAACATCAGTCTTAATAGAGTATTAAGTCTGAAAGCTGATTACAATCACTTAAATCTCAATATGTTAAATTATTTTTTATGTTCGTTATTGTGTGAGAATATTCACCTAGAATACTTGTCTGGGTGATTAGATGAAGCTGTTATAAGGTTTAATTGATCTTACTGAATTTCATACTGTAGGAACAAAGCTGTAAGTACTATGGCAGCCACTGAATGATCTCTCAAACAAAATTTTGATTATTCAAATAATGAATTTGTTGCCCTTTTAAAAAATTGATTAATAGGATTTTGAGTTATTACCCACTTAAAACTTTCTTGGATTCCTACAGAAATTTGGTTAATTGTGTACCTTGTGAGGTATTGTTAGGTATAACTGATACTTAATGATGTATGGAAAATAATAGAAATTTCTTGTCATGTGTTGTCCATAGTGTCCCAGTAATGTGTATGCACTCTGTCTTCAAATTTACATTCCACAGCATATTTGACAGCTATTAATATGAATCTTAGTCAGATTCCATTTTCCTTCTTTTCTAGTACAGTCGGGTCTCCTATATCTTGGACCCGCGGAAGAGTCCATGAAGCCCTACTTCCACACTGAATGGCAGCTCATTAATATCCAAATTTGCCCCGCACCTTCAGATGATCCCTGGTGCTGTTTCCACCCTGTGTTGCTGTGTATCAGTTGCTGTGGTGGCCGTGCTGCGGGGGTGGCGAAGTGGCGGAGCCCTGGCTGTGCCTGGGATGGGTGGGGAAGCGGTAGACCCCGGGGGGGAGGTTGGTAAAGTGAGCCACCACCGCCCGTGGATTGGCACAAGCAGCCGCGCCGCCACTGCTGTGGCAGGTCACGCATGGGCAGTTGCGAAAATGGGCCTCCTTCATCGCTAAAAAATCATGCCGCTAAGATCTGAAGCCGCAATATGGAGGGTGCCAAGTGTGAGAGGACCACCTGTATACCATTTTTTAAAATTATATTACATTGCATAAAAATATATGTATATATTAGCCTTTATAGTACATTTCAATCAAAGCAAGCTTTCATTGACACATATAACATACTTCCAAAAAAGAAAATGTGTGAAAAAATTGTAGTGACAAGCTTTTGCTTTTAGCTTGTTATACAGAAAAATTAATTTCCTGCCCCAATGCTGAGACAATACAAACAGTGCTAATGTATTGATTCGAGAAAATGCTTCCGCTTAGTCCAAACAGAGTTTCATGTTGGAAAGTCCCTGACACACCCACTTATTCCACTGCATCTTCTAGAGAGCAAACTAACTTACTGGAGTATCATTACAACAATGTAAAAATTGATACAACTATGCAAAGAAATTTAATAACTTTTAAATAAAATACACACATATTGTAAATATTTGTATAGTGGTTAAAAAAATAAAATCTACAGTTTTTTGCATGACATAGGGCTCTTTTGCTGGCTAAGGAGACAGTGGAATAATTTGAGTGATTAAAACCCAAGTGCTACAGATTTAGGACTCAGTCCATGATATTCTGTCTTTTTTTGATTCTTTTTTTCCCTTGAAAATACAGCCAGTCCTCCAAATTCACGGATTACGGGTCTCCCGAGGGTCCTGCGGAACCTTTAATCCGTGAGTACTGGCTGGACATTAAAATGGCAAATTATTGCTAGAAATATGTAAACTTTGGACCACTGTGACATCCTGTGCTCCTTACGGGCAGCAAGGAGCCTGGAAGTCGAAGCTTTTTCGCTTTAACTGCAGCACCTAGCACTGGCAGGAGTGGTGTGCCTGAGGCTATGAATATGCGCATATGCACATATGCAGATACGTGCTGGCAAGTCCAGCCTGGCTGCCACGGCATGAGAGAACACAAGCTTCCTCCTGGTGTGGTGGAGGTGGTTTGGACATGTCCTGCCACTGCCCCATCCCAGCACACAGCATTTGTCCCACTGCTGCCACGGCCAACCCAGCCTCACTGTTGTGGAGCACTTTCCCTGGGGCTACATCTATCACCAGGTACTCTGGGCGCGTAGGCCCTGGGGAACACAGGGCGCTTGGTGCTTATCTTCCGCTGCTATTGGTATTGCCTCCCCTACCTGTAGCCACGGAAACAGTAACACAGACATACATGCACATAGACACCCAGACACATAGACACACAGGCACACTCTGTCTCACGGCACCGCGGGACTGTAAGCACCACATAACCTACGCAATACTCATAAGGGAGCAATCTGTGGCTGTCCCCAGCAAGCAAAAAGCACCGCCCACGATATGTACAGGCATCATTTCTTATGGGTTTTGTGCATAACTTGTCGCCATTTATTCTTTTGGTCAATGTTAAAGCAGAACAGTATTCTGTGTGCATCTAGAAATTTTCTTATAGACAAAACTCTTAGAAGTATCAATCAAAAATTTTATTAAGTAAACTTATAAAGATACATATGTAGGATGATTCTCAATACTTAGAAACACATACAACATGATATATTGACCTCCTCAGTGTATTTTCTTCAAGGACATTTGCAAATCCAGTGACCAGATATCAATTCATCTAGTAAAAGCTATTACAGTCTTGATTTGAGGAAAATCAGTCAGGACTCAAGGTAATTGTTTGCATGCTACAGAAAAGTTTATTTTTGGCCTAAGAGCCAAGGAAGAGAGACAGCAGTACCCTCTACCCCTGCCAGATGCCAAAAGAGGACCGCCCAGATTTGTCACCCATTCTTAACCCCTTGTCTCATACATATGCAAATTGCCCTATGAATATTCATCTTTACAACATTATGTCATTTGCTATGGATCCTTCAACCAATTGGCTCCAATGTTGTTAATTCCTTTCCCCATGTTTTGGCTAACTTTCACTTTTGTTTACCTTCAGAGAGTACAGAACAGCGTCTTTTCACCCTTAATATTCATCCTTAACTCTCAGGGCCTCTGAATGATTCTAAAGTCTACCAATGCTTCTAAAATTCACTATAAATTCACCAGATTTTCACTAATTCACTAAAATCCCTAAATCTCTATGTCCTTGCCTAACACACTAAATTTATCATTTTCTAAATCCCCAAATCAGTCTTACCTACACATTTGCAGGTTATAGGTCTCCTATGGGTCCTGCAAATTGCCCAATCCACGAGCATGAATAAACACATGGGCCGTGCTTATTTCTTCATCCCCCGCTGTCCTGGAGTGGTGGGGAGCATTTTCAGCACCACCCTATGGCCTCTCACAGCACAAGGGAGCAAAGGGAAGCATTTCTGAGCCCTCTCCGACTGGGGGGACTCCCGGAGAATCCCTGGGTTTCCCTTCGGCCACGCTGCTGCTTTCGCCACTGCCAACACTGGGCCACTGCTGCAATGCATGATTGCATTCCTGCCGCAGTGGGGAAACTCGCCCTAGGGCCGCAGCAGGGCCGAGGTTTGGCAAGCCCCGCTCGTAGCTCCCTGGAAAGGTGCTGGCGGGACAAACACTTGAGAGCACCACACGTCACGACACACAGAAGAAGCGGTGGGACACGCCAGTCCTGGCACACACAGGCAGGCAGGGCAGAGGGGGAAGAGGAGGCTAGCTCCTGCTAGAGACTCTGTGGACAAGGCTGCAGCTCTGTGGGAGCACTTTCCCTGGGGCTATGTATATCACCAGGTGTGCTGGACACTGGGCACACAGCCCCCGGGAACACAGAGCGCTTGGCACTTTGATTTTGTCGCGGTTAGCACACCTTCTGCCATCAGCATTGCCTCCCCCATCTGTAGCTATGGAAAGAGTAACACAGACACACACACCCAGGCATTCCCCACTTGCAATCCGCAGGCGCTCCCCAGAAAGCCGCTGGCAGGGACTTACACTTGAGAGCACCTCATGCCAGGACACCCAGGGGGAGAAGCAGTGGGACACCCTGCTCCTGGCATGGATGGCACCACAGGAGTATACACTGCATGTTATATACCTTCCCCGTCACATAACCTGCGCAACACTCATAAGGGAGTGAACTATGGCTGTCCCCAGTGAGCGAGAGGCACTGCCCCCCTTCTCTGCAGGGCGTGCTCTGTGAATAGGTAATTAATGTTCACTGAGAAATATTCCACGAATCTGTGAAGACATGAATCAGTAGGCGCGAATATGAGAGGTATTACTGTATTAGAAAAAATCTATTTATTTGAAATTCAGGGTGCAAAACAGTGAAAGGCACAATTCATCTTTCACTGATAAATTGAATAGAAAAGACTAAGAACTGGGCAATGATCTTGTGAAATATACTTCGACACTGTACTATGTAGTACTGGATTTTTATAATGTAATTTTTGAGGCTTGCAAAGATGTTAAAGCATTATGGTAATAACCATTTTGCTGTTAGTTATTTTACTTTATTTAACTGATTATTATTTTATTTCAGTTTACTTTCAAAAAATTTAGTTTTGGTTTATATTTACTACTTTCAGAGAAAATAAAAAATCGACCAGAACTATCATTGCCATAGTCCACTGTTGTTATTTATCTGAGTCTATGTGGTAGTATTTCCATTCCCATAATTTAGCCTGAAAAAAGTTCTTGAATTAGTATGGTGGATGGTTAAAATCTAAAGCATTGCTGTAGTGTAATAGAGTATAATAAATAACCTTAGTAAACATTATCCCCATTTTTTAAACAGAGAGAAGTCTAATTTTGAGCTGAAAATGCCAAATTTAGCTGATTTCTTAATGGCTTCTGATTTTGAAAGGAATTGATTAGAAACATTTTTTAAGTTTACTAGTTCAAAATATTGTTATTATTTATATATGTTCAAAATATTATTGTTTTCAATTAATTGTCTATTTGTGTTTGTATGGTAGTATTTTATAATGACAATCACTCTCACAGTATCATCTGCATGTTCAGATCTTAACAGCAAAAATATATACTATAGTATTTTGCTGATTTCCATAATCACTATAGATATACCTGAAAAATAGATCCCCAAAATGTAAGAACTATTCTGAAATCTTTGGAAAATAATTTTATATTATTTCTTTGTTGTTTCAAGAGTTGAAGAGCACCATTAAAACAGAAAAATACACTCACACAATGTTTTAGTTTTTCCTTCTTAAATTTATCTAGACTCTCAAAAATATAGACTGTTAACAAGAAATTTAAAACCTTTAAAACTATATCTTTTTAACATTAACATTTTCAAGATAAATTTAACATTGAAAGTAAAGAAGTGCAATTAAAAAATATAAAATGTAATATGCCAAAGAGGAAAAAGACCCTTACTCTGACATTTGAAGCAGGATTACTAGTCATGGATTCAATCAGAAAATAATCCTTTACCAACTCATTCAGTTGCTAAGTCCTAAAGCACATTTTACTGTACGAAATTTCATTTGAACTTAGGCAAATGACCATTGAGCTCACCCACATTACAGAAGCATTTTTATTTTTAAAATTTTAAATATAGTTTTATTTGTTACTTTTATAACACATTAAAAAAACCCATTGAGTATTATAGTACATTTTAGTATTTCCATCCAGATTTGATGAAAACGACTTCTTTCTGGTAATGTTACCTTTGTGAAATGAATACAGTTTGGAAAAAGGTTTTCTTGAAGGCATAAATAAATACTTAATAAAACAATCAGAACTACATTGGGAAGGGTTTTTAAATTCAGTGCCTTAAGGCAATTCTCTTTTTTTTTTTTTTTTTTTTGCCTGAGTAGATTTGTTATGAGTACCAAATTGAGAAAGTTCTTTCAAATTACCTGGTTGCTGTGAGTGGGCTCAGTTATCATAACAGTAACATTGCATCCAGTATATGAAGAAAACTTCTGTTCTGGCTGGCATGATATTTTACATAGAAATCCAAATGACTATAGCTGTATAAAATACCACAGGTAAATGAATATGCCATAAAGAAGCAAATGAATAATTTCAATTTTAAGTTTCTGTTGAATTTGTTAACAACATGTTATCGGGGGGGGGAGGTGGAATCAGCAAAGATCATATGGATATTTTTGCTAAAAGTCATCTGAAGACTTCTTTCCGACTATTAAATGCCATTTTCAGTGACACTATCAATGTAACAATGTTCAGTGGCTCTTTTCACAGACACCAGTGTCAGATGCCACAAGCAACTCTAATCTTCCCTAAACCTGGATTCATTTTTTACTTTTTGAGAGTAATACTGTCTGATTAACTCAACTTGCTTAATAGTCCTGATTGACGCATCTGCACCAATGTTTTCATATACGCTTTGATAAAGTTATGCAATGTGACTTCTAATGATTTATTTTTGAAAATGTATTTCTGCTCTTCACCTCAGTTTGTGTGTCATGCCAACCTCCACATTTACCCCAGAAAACCAGCAGGGCCATATGATGGTACAGCCTTGAGCATTGGCACAGCACTGTTTAAGTATGCAGATAGCACAGTCCCTGCTATGATTTTGCCTGGGGCTTATTTGCCTAGATAATGCTCATCCGTGATTCAGGATAAGCAACTACCAAAACTATTCACAGTATACAATTTAAAGTCAACCATCCTGTTTTGTACAGAAGAGAATTTAGCTGTACAGAAATTATCTCTTCCACACTACTGTGCATCAGACTCAGAGAATGACTCACCCCCTGTTTTGGGTTTTAGCATAGATACAGTTCGTGCAAATGTCTGTTAGTCATGCTGTCAAGTTACCAGTTCTGAAAATTAGTCTTGAATTTTGACTTTGAAATAATATGGATTTTCATAATGAGAGGATATTAACTTTTTTGTCAGTTTGTTCCACAATCTGACCTTGAAATTTGCAGTAATATCCTGCCTATATTGTTTTATACATAGTTTCCTTTCCATATAGAACACCTTCACAGTGTTTGGTGTCAGCCAGCAGATGGTGCAGTATTCCCTTCCACTTCTGGGCTTTGTCAATGTCTGGAATTGGTTCATTTTCACTCAGTATTTGATTCACCTGTCTTCAGTTTAACTTTGGGGACCTTTCAGCATTGTTAGCACATTGCCTTGGGTATTTCGTTCCACCAGATCATGACTGAAAAATGTGAAGGGACTTCAGAGACATCTTTCAGGACTCTTGGAGGCCATGGGACGAAGAATTTCTGGTGACTGACCTCATCTTTTTAGAAAGTCCTCTGCTCCAAAATTCTTCTTGGTCCATGCTCATTCTCAGACACACTTGGAGGCAGTGAGAATGTTTTGGTTTTCCTCTGTACTAGTCCTCAATTTAGGTAAGATTGACAAGTTGTGGCCCTGCTTTCTCCAGTTTGTTTCAAGAAGATTCAATTATGTAACTTCTTTTTTGATAAAATGTAGACTTCCGGGCCTACATATATAGCATTCATGGCCACTGTCCTACTAGGTTGTAGTATCTTTCTGGATTCTGGATGATTATCTGAAAATATTCAGAAATTGCTCTTTCCTGGGGAAGAATGTCATTTTCATACAAAGGAAATTGAACCAAACAAGCCTATTTTGCTGGTGAACAGATACACAAATGGATATACCACTTTAAACGTTGGGGAAAGACTTTTAAGAATTGTCATTCAAAAGACAATCACTTATGCACTTGCTCTGCCAACATATGCATCTTCTTGGCAGTTTCTGAAAATATCTTGATCTCATAACATCAGTAAGGGTTTAACTAGTTTCCCCCTTGAAGAAATCCTATTAATCAGTACAGAGTTTAGTCTAGTTCCAGTGGCTGTGAAAAAACCACAAGATAGGTCAGACACTTTTTATGCATGCTTGACTTCATCCTGCTGGAAATGTGGGGTCTTCTTGCGTCTATATTCCAGGAGAGTGAAGAATTCAGATTTGAAGAAACCTACAGATCTGAAAATATTCCAGTTACTGGAGTAACCTTATCCACCATTATGGGAAAAAAAGAAAGTGATTTTATACATTTCACTATGTGTAATTTCCTAAGTAATATTAAATTTTGATGTGATGCCTTTCTACATGAAGTAACATTAAAATGCTTACACTGAGCTAAATGTGCTCGGTGCAAACTAAACAGTTTCATTAATTCAGTTGATATTTGGCTTGTTGCTTACTGGTATCACCTCTAGAGAGACACAATTAGAAGTCCTGAGTATTTGTTCCTTAATTATGCATAATCACTATACAAATAAAGTTCAGTTAAGAGCCCTTTCTAGAACTTCTAGGAAATGAAGAAATGACCTGTAGGTTGTGCATCTTACTTACATGTGTGACTTGATTTTTTAAATTAATTGATTCAGATCTGGCAAGAAACTGACTAGATTTCAGTGTTTGGATTTTTTTAACTGATATTATTGTGCTGATTTCCTTTTAGTAGTAAGTTCAGCAAATGTGCTGACAGTAATGACTTGATCTGCCATATTTTATGTAACACAATTTTCTGTGACAAATTAATCCCTTATTAAACCAATAAAATCCATTAGGTTTTACTATATGCATTTAAAGTATTGTAGATCTCAGCTTGTGTGTCCATTGGATCAATTGTGGAAGGAGTATAATCAAAAATAGCAAATGTAAATTCATCCAGAATTAGGTGAAGTTGCCCACTAACCTTCTATGGGGCGTACTTCTCAGTTTGACAGCTCAGATAATTCTGTTAAGGGAGAAGAAATTTTTATTTAACACCAGTCAACAACTCCTAAGTAGATGAACCTTTCTTATATGTCTGCATAGTCATCAACGTGATTTGGCCTTAGTATTAATCAATGCAATTAGCAGAAACTGCAACATTATAAACTGCAAAATAATTCATACTTTTTACTTTTCTATCTTGCATTCTTTTTTTACCATATTGGTAAATCTTTTCATTTTGTCAGCTAGGTTTCAAATCTTTGCAATATTCCATAATATCTGTTCTTCTGAGTAACACTTTTAATTTAAAATGGTTGTGACTTGTCATAATATACTGATCAGCGCCATTTCTCTTAATCCCCAGGGCACTCCGCCATTAGCCTTTTTGCTGCTTTAATATAGCTGGCTTTTAATTCATGAAAGAACCTCATTTTGGCTCCCCTGGCTACCAACTTAATAATCTCCTGGAAAGGACTCTATTGAAAGCTTTTTGAAATCCTAATTCACAGAAGCACAGAATTACATAATCAGTAAGGTTGGAAAAGACCATAGAGGTCATCAAGTCCAACCTATCACCTATTACCTAACCTAGCCTAACCTGTTACCTAATCTGTTGCCATCCTGCTACCAGCACACCATCCTACCTATAACACACTACCCTAATATCTAGGTCATGCCACCAAGTACATCATCCAACCTTTTCTTAAACACCTCTAGGGACGGTGACTCCACCAACTCCTTGGGCAGCCCATTCCACTGAGAGATCACCCTCTCTGTGAAAAAGTTCCTTCTAATGTCCAGTCTAAATCTCCCCTGATGCAGTTTAAGACTGTGTCCTCTTGTTCTATCACTTGTAGCCAGAGAGAAGAGACCAACACCCAGCTGGCTACACCTCCCTTTCAGGTAGTTGTAGAGAGTGATAAGGTCTCCCCTCAGCCTCCTCTTCTCCAGACTGAACAACCCCAGCTCTCTCAGTCGCTCCTCATAGGGCTTGTGTTCCAGCCCCTTCACCATCCTTGTCGCCCTTCTCTGGACACGCTCAAGGATCTCAACATCCCTCTTAAACTGAGGAGCCCAGAACTGAACACAGTACTCAAGATGAGGTCTAACCAGTGCTGAGTACAGGGGGAGAATAACTTCCCTAGTCCTACTGACAACACTATTCCTGATGCAGGCCAGGATACCATTAGCTTTTCTGGCCACCTGGGCACACTGCTGCCTCATGTTAAGTTTTCTATCAACCAGCACTCCCAGGTCCCTTTCCACCTGATCATCCTGCAGCCACTCCAACCCCAGCCTATAGTTCTGCATGGGGTTATTGTAACCGAAGTGTAGCACCCGACACTTAGACTGGTTGAACCCCATGCCATTGGATTCAGCCCATCTATCCAGCCTGTCAAGGTCTCTCTGCAAAGCCCTCCTACCTTCCTCCAGATCTACATTTATCCCCAGCTTGGTGTCATCCGCAAACTTGCTAATAATAGACTCCATCCCTTCGTCCAGATCATCAATAAAGATATTGAACAGGACAGGTCCCAACACTGAACCCTGAGGCACCCCACTAGTGACCGGCCTCCAACCGGACACAGCACCATTAACCACCACTCTCTGAGCTCTGTTATCCAACCAACTCCTGATCCAGTCCACTGTAAACCCATCCAAACCACAAGCCTCCAGCTTCACCAGGAGTTTGTTATGGGGGACAGTGTCAAAGGCTTTACTAAAATCCACATCGACAGCTCTTCCCTCATCAACCAGGCAGGTCACTTGATCATAGAAGAAAATGAGATTGGTCAGGCAGGACCTTCCTTTCCTGAAGCCATGCTGACTAGGTCGGATCTCCTTACCCTCCTGGAGGTGCAACATCATTTTCCTTAAGATGATTTGCTCCATAATTTTGCCTGGCAACGAGGTCAGGCTAACAGGTCTGTAATTTTCTGGGTCCTCCCTCCTACCCTTCTTATGGATCGGTATCACATTGGCCAACTTCCAATCTTTTGGGACCTCCCCAGTAAGCCAAGACCTCTGATGGATGATTGAGAGAGGCTTAGCAAGCTCATCTGCCAGCTCTTTCAACACTCTAGGATGTAACCCATCAGGTCCCATGGACTTATGAGGGTCTAGATGTACTGGTATGTCCCTTACATCTTCCTCCTGTATTAAAGAGGGGTTAAACTACAGAGCCAGATATCCTTTATCTATTATTTTGTTAACTTAAAATTGTGCCTTAGATTGCTTTCAACAAGATGAATCTGCAAAGTGCTGTCTACGAATTTCTGCTCTGAGTCTAACAAGCTCGTTTCATAAGAGCAAGGGAGACATAAAACCTTTAATTTAGTGTGATAAACTAGGTAATTTATGAGACAACCAGTTAAGTCATAGAGATCCTAAACTGCATGTGTGATCTGGATGATGTTTCTGAGAAGTATAGATTCTTTTTAGAAGACCAATGTGAACAATAAGTTGATCTCACAAAGAGAATTATACAAATGCTGTGTGAAATCAATAAGTCTATGTAATAAGAAATTATTTAATAGACTATCTCTTCCTTCCCGTTTTTTACAGTTTTCCTTGTTTAATAGTGACATAATAACAGAAATACACAGTTACAACCTAAAAACTTTCAGATTGGAAAAGGTTTAGGATAAGTAGGATATATTTTTCTCTGACAGTGCTCAGAAATGCCCCATGGCAATGCATTTTTGGAATATGTGAGCAACATGTCTCTTCCTGTAGGAAACTATCAGTAACCCCTTAACTTTGCACAGAATAAGGAATAATGGGGAAGTTTTAAAAAAAGAAATAGCTTATTCCCATCTATATACAGAAACATCTTTGCTGCTTTTGTTGCAAAATGCAAATATCCCCTGGATCAACTTTGATATTATGTAACATTTCCAATATAAG
The DNA here is from genome assembly GCA_013390025.1 of Pitta sordida. NCBI lineage: Eukaryota > Metazoa > Chordata > Aves > Passeriformes > Pittidae > Pitta > Pitta sordida. The sequence goes on from WEKX01012899.1 coordinate 12,689, forward strand.
ATATTAATGTAAACTCACTTTAAATAATTTGAAGGAATGTCTCTTCTTTTCTGTTGAGGAGAGTGGAAACAATATCACTATTTTATTCTATTTATTATGGCCATTCTAACCACTTCCCTGCCTAGAGATAAACGTCAAGAGTCAGAAGCTGACAGGAACTGTATCACAGAAAGTTCCGTGTGTAGAAAAATCAGTATTCTATTTTGATTTTGTCTTTTCTATTATATTTTTTAAAAATTATTGTGTGTGAAAATATAAATTATAATATTTAATGATCTGTTTTATAAGCTTAGGCAATTTCTAGTGCCATGAACCTGCCAAGTTTTCATTATGTGTGTTTGTCAAACATGACAATTGGATCGATGGACAATTCTAGCTGTGCATGACATCATAGAAGGTTTTTTTTGTATTTTGTTATATTATTTAATTATTGAAACAAAATAAATCTTTGGAGAACTGTTTTTAACTTTCCCACAGACACTTTTTTTTTTGTCTCAATGCGCTTTATCTCTAATTTTTGTGCTTTGTGTTATTTTCATTAAAAACAAATACTTTCAAATTATTTCAACAGACAGGTTTGCATGAATAATTGGCAAAGAGAAAGGAAATGAATGCCAAAAAAAAAAGAAAACAATTACTTGGCCACTAGCTTTCCTAATGGGGTTAAGTCATTTGGCACTCTTATATGATTTATCTTCATACCTCTTTAAAAATAAAACAAATGTTAGGCTTCATCTTACTAAAACAGTAGCAAACTTTTTTTAAGCAAAATAATATTTATTTCCACAAAGCAATTTTAAATTAGGGCTTTACTAACATACTTCATTGTATGTGGGGTTTTTTGGTCCACTCTTCTTCTTCTGTTGTTTAAAATGAACTCAGTGTATCTTCCTCAGAAGGTGGTTGAAGAGTCCTGCATCAAGCTCCTTGTGGTCCTTGTACCTTCGAACTCTGGCTTGGGGAGGGAGTAGAAACAGCAAAGAAGATGGCCGGAAAGGAGCTGTGAGAGGTTGAGCAGCCATGAAGGCACCACGGCCAGGCCAGCCAGAGGAGGGGTAGGAAGGGTTCCAGGCGTCTCAATGCTGCTTGTAGAGTGGACCATAGTGAAGCAGACTGTCTGCAAACCTATGGAATAGAGAGAAAGGGCAGAGAAGTAGAATCCACCTGAGGCCACACTGAAGATGGAGGATCATGCTGGAAATCTGCAGATGTCTTAGAGCCCAGAAACACGTGGCTGGAGCAGAGCTCGGCAGAGATCCTTTGGACAGACGCTTTGTGACAGAATTGCATTATGGTAGGATCTGATCTATGTACTTTGGGATTGGGCTCATACATGATGCAGTGCAGCCAGTGCTTAAAAGACTACATTCTGTGCTGTGACTCCCGGGCAACAGAGAATGGAAGAGCTGTCGTCCCTGGGTCGGGATTTTACTTGGGAAAGGGTCATGAAAGACTTTTCCTCTTGTGAGAGAGAAAGAGGCCTTTATGAAAAGGCAGAGAGATGGTTTCCTACCCTAAAACTGGTTAGAAATGCAAACTTGCCTGGCTTTTCCCCTACCCCTGTTCCCCCTTTTTTCTCCTGGTGGGAAAAAAGGTATATGAGATCTGTTGTAAGAAGAAGGAGTGTATGTGGGGGGAAGTTTGCCTTTAAAATTATGCTTGTCACATTAAGCTCTGATCTTGTTAGTTAATCAATAAATCCTTTATATTCCCCACCTGTAGCTTGTCTTGTTTTGCCTGTGATAAGTCTTTCATGACCCTTTCCCAAGTGAGATCTCGACCCTTTCAGACAACAGTTTTTCCATTCTCTGTTGTCTTAGAGTCACAGCACAGGATGCAGCTTTTTAAGTACTGGCTTTTTGCTGTCAAAATGAGCCCATTCCAAAGTACATAGTTCAGATCCTAGCACAATGTCATTCTGTTACAAAACGTCTGTCCAAACGGATCTCCCCTGAGCTCTCAGCTCCAGGCTCCATGTTCTGGGCTCCCAAACGTCTGCAGCTGTTGCAGCATGATTCTCCATCTTCAGTCATGCCCTCAGATGGATCCTGCATCACTGGTTCCTCTCTCTCTATTCCATAGGCTTACAACATGATCCGTCTGTTCCACGAGCAGCAGCAGGATGCCTGGAAGAACATTCCTACCCCTTCTCTAGTAGGCCTGGGGGGCCTTCACAGCTTTCAGCCTCTCCATACAGGCCCTGCTCCGGCACTCTACATCTTGCTACTAAGTTTTTTTTCATCTCTTGCAAAATGTTTATTCACAGAGGCATCCCTATCTCTCTAACCTTGAATCACTGGCAGCGACTGAGACCCAGGCAAGAGCTGAGCTGTTAACCCCCTCGCTGCCAGAGGAGCAAAAACCTAAACCAGGACTCCAACCCTTCCTTTTTTGTAGACAATAGGTCGAGCACAGCCTCTCCCCTGGTAGGCTCACTCACCTGCTGCATCAAGAAGCAGTCATCACCTACCTCTAGGAACCTTCTGGACTGTCTCCTCTCTGCTGTGTTAAGTTCCCAGCAGATATCAGGCAGATTAAAATCTCCTGTAAGAGCTAGGGAAGCTGATTTTGAGGCTGTGTCTAGTTGCTTAAAGAGCACTCCTGATCTGGCGGTCTGTAACATACCCTGAGCAGAATTTCAGCTTTATTAGGAATCCCCCATAGGCTCTCTACCGGATCATCCTTGATGTCAAGTTCTATGGTATCTAGGGTTGCTTTAATATATAGGGCCACCCCCCACACCTCTACGTGCTCTCCTGTCTCTTCTAAAGAGTGTGTAGCCTTCCAATGTAGCACTCCAGTTTTGCGCATCATCCCACCATGTTTCCGTTACAGCAACTATATAGTATCGCTCCTGACAGTTGTTCTCCAAATAATATCCATGGAGTATGTTTGCTGTAATGACATAAATTCAAGTATTTGTTTTTCAATAACATTCCAGAGGTCTTGATCGTATCCAGTTCTATCCATTATTGCTTAAGGGTGGTTTAACAATAGACCAGGCTTGCCATATTACCAGACTTTGATCAAACCATTTCTGTTTCAGTCGTGCTTCTAGTTCATATGTAAAAGTAAGTGGATGCATTTTGTTATGAGTGTTTCCCCGTAATTTGGAAAGATTTCAGTGTCCTCTGAGAGAAAGCAGTGAAAAATGAGAGAGAGATGCAATTAATCCACAGGGATAGAGTTGTATTTCTTCATTTTGGACCTAGGAGTAGAGAGAGCCTCATTGTGCAGATTGGAAATAATAAAATGTATGCCCCTAAAATGAGAAAGAGAAGAGTGTTTGAACCTACATTACTTTAAGATGTGTATCGTAGTTGGCAGCCTCTTCATATACTTCACTTTAGTGTTTTCAGGCTTGATTCACTATGCTCCAATTTCATTTAAAAGCACAACTGTTTTTATTGATGGTACTCCTGTAACTAACATGGAGGTAGTAGGGAATGCAGTAAATTCAAAATTATTATCTATGTAACATTTTTTTTTTTAGTTTGTGATTTTTATTTTTACATGAATTATTTCAAAGCTGAATTCAGATAAGCAAATACAGTAACACTACAAGGTTATTACTTATTATCGCTTAAGTTATCCATAGGAAACAAGTATTTCCTTTTGTTATTTAACTTCTTGTGGAAAAATTAAGAATCTACAGAAATGTTTAAAAGGTTCTAAATGGAGATTGACTAAGTTAAAATACTTCTGTTAGGGACATTTATCTGGTTTCTCCTGTGTCATTATTTGTTTCTCTTCAAGTCTGATAATTTTCCTCTTGTTTTAAGGTAAGTATTTTAGCATTTCATTGCAGAGTGGAAAACATAGGCATGACTTCCATTTTTTTTTTTTTTATAAGGCATGAGTAATAATTCAGACTAAAACTCTTTTAATAGAGAATTTTTGTAGTATGACCCTTTTGAAAGATGAAATACAGCGGACTAAAGAGGCTATTTTCTTGCTAGTAAGCAGGTAGGATTTAAATGCAACAGCAGAACTATGTCTTGACCCATAAGGAAATTTACCATATTGAAAATTCCATCTAGTCAAGTCTGGAAAATACTAGTGAGCATTATTTGTTCCATGTAATGTGAAGATTAAAGCTAACATGTCATTATGGATCAAATATACTAAAAACAAGAAACCAAAAACTGTGAAATGCACAGACTTCATCCTGACTGTGGGTAAACGATATTGGAAGGAAAAAAACCCTAAGTGTAAAAGAAGCTTGAAAGAAAGCCTGGACAAAAGACCGGAAAGGAAGTTTAAAACTGAGACTACTCAGTGATGTTTCTGCTTTTAAGTTACAAAATAATGATTAAATTAAATCTTGAAAGGAACTATTATTTTAGCAAATACGCCTTACAAAACTTCTCCAACCATTGCAAAAAAATCTGTTTGTCTTTGTCAAGCCAACAATTCCAGTGTTTTTATTATAACTAATTTTAATGCTTTAGAGAAAGATATTTAATGAGTATATACATGCTTAGATACAATTTTTTCTAGGAGATCAAATTCAATTTTTGGATAACCATATCAAAGACATAGTATTCTGTAATCATTTGTGTGAAATGAGACAGAAAATTAAATTCGTCATGTAGCCTAAACATAACCTTCTAAAATTCAGGTTTGCCTTATGGTTTACTAGAATGTTTTAAATATTCCTTAAAGGTAGACCAATGATATATGTAATTATCATCAAACTTCTTCTAAACATAAAGTTTTCCCAAATAGTTTGCTCTCTTCATCTATCAGGCAGATTAAAGAAAAATCTTATTTTACCAACCTAGGATCTTCATCTTATTTTAAATTGTCTCAGCATTCCTCTCACTATGAGCTGCTACATAGGAACAGATTTTCTCCTGGACAAATTAACTGTGATACTGCCATTAGTTTCCTTCCATCTTGTACATTTTTTACATGTATTTATAAAGTAACTATTATTAACTGTACTTAGTTTTTCACCTAGTGAGCTTTTAGTATATATAAGGAACCTGGAAATTTCATTAAACAGATTTTACTCATTATATTATAGTTGCTTTGGTTTGTGTAATCATATATTACACAGTAAACCCTTACATATTGTGGGGAGGCAGTTCCAGAAAGAGTCTGCAATAGCTGAATTCCACAAAGTAATGGAAAATATGTATGTAAATATAGCCCCACCCACTGCACCCCTTCCTCAACTCCAGCAAGCACAGGGGCACCTTCCTCGTCACACCCTGTGCTGTGTGCCGAGGATGGGTGGGCAGCAGATAGTGGTGGGACACCTGTGGCACGGGACAGCAGCAGCCTTGCTGCAGCATAGCAGCAGCTCTCCCCTCCCACCACCACATGGTGTGAACCACTGGCAAGGCTCACACCAGTGGCATGAACCAGCAGCAAGGCTCGCGGTAGTGCTGGACCAGTGCTGACACGAGCCCAGGGGCTCTGAGGTCTTCACAGTGGACTGCAGTCTTGCCCTGGGCTGTGGGCCGAACAGCCACCAAGCCCCCACACCCCCATGGAGAGCTTGATACAGTGTGTATAAAGCTTCCATACCGTTTTATTAATCTTTCCAACACTCTCATAATGGAGTGAACTCCAGGCGGCCGCTAATTAAGCAAGAGGCACCTGCCAGCACCAGCCCCCCACTCTACAGGGTGGGTCCCACCCATGCCACAGCAGAAGCAGGTAGTGAGCATGAGTGACTGTGCAGTGGGCACATGACCCGGAAAAAAACACAAATGAGGAAGGGAGCTGGAAAATATCTTTGTGGAAAAATAAACCTTGATGTATTGAAGCTGCAAAAGGTGAACTGCGGAGTAGCAAGGGATTACTGTATATCAATTTTTATTAGTTGGCCTATTTACTCTAAGTTCACAGTCTGTCTGCACAACTTGCAAACAACTAATACAGAAGTTCATAATAATTATTGTGAGATTTCTTCTTAAAATCTCTTCTTAAAATCTTAAAAGCATTATTGTCAGATGTGGACAAGTTTTGCCAAGAATTTGAGCTTTAATCAGCAGTTTATCTGGGTGGATATAAGAAACAAAAATTTTTGTGGGTGTAAACAGAAAAATCACATTTTTCTCTGAGCAGCTTTATAATAGCCACTTCTAAAAGCTAAATGGTAAACACAGAAGGAAAGGGTTTCATACCATAGAATGTAAGGCAAAATATTTCTGGCTTCCATATTGTGGGAGTTATTATAGAGGAAAAAATGCTAAGTAAAAATTGTCTGTATGCTTGGACAGCTGACACTTCAAGAAATAAGTTAGAAATCAGAATACTTTGCAGAGCCATGTCAGTTGCCAAGTACTTCTGGCTTTGGAACTAACTGAGAAGGGAATAGTCTACACAAATGCTTTATGGTCTACAGCTTGTCATATCTGTATTTTGTAAATGGTTTTTGCATAATAAAAGCCTTTGTGCCATGTGTAAAAATTGAAGTTTTTAAACACTAAAAATCATATTCACTTTAAAGTTGGTATATCATTGCTATGGGTATGCAATGTATAACTGTAATACAGAGTTGATAGATAAAAGTAGTACCTCTTTTTGACGAGTTATCACTGGAAAAACATTGACAAGCTTCTAAACAGAGAAGCTTTCTTTATATTTGAAAGAGAAAAAGCGTATTTCAAGGGCAAAGTACAGCTGAAAATAATGACTTAGAGTATTAGAAATATCATATCTCTGAGAAGAAAAATAACTGGTAGATACAGATAGAGGAGATATTAGTGAAGACTGGGAGAAAATAAATGAGACATTCTCCTATATGCATTTGGAGCAATATGGTTGCAAGTGCTGATTCAGTAGTCTAATATGAATATGTATCAAGGCTATATTTCCATGGAAATACCTTGTAATTCTGAAAGAGCTGTCAAAAACCCATATAAGGAATACAGTTAAACCCCCTTGTTCACGAGGAAGGGGACAGCCCAGAGGTCTCACAGAAAACCAAACCTGCAAAGAAGTGCAGGACGTTAATATGCATGCAGGCCACGCCCATTGCTCCACCCCCCAGCAGTCCGGAGCGTTCCGGACCATTTTCTGCCTCCCTCCTCAGACTGTCAACACAGCGGGGCAAAGGGAACTGTTTCTGAGCCCACTCTGACACAGGAGACCCACCCCCTCCAAGAATCTGTTGGCTTTTCTGGGCTGCTGTGGCAGTGCTCCCACAGACCAAATCCCGCGCTGCGGCTCCCCCACCCCGACCCCGATGCGTGTGCCCACGGCATCCCGGCATGGCATCTTGGGCTGCCAGGGCTGCTGTTGGGCTGGGGGCTGCTGCGGGGCTGGGGGCTGCTGGCCCGCTGGGGGCTGCTGTGGGGCTGGGGGCTGCTGCAGGGCTGGGGGCTGCTGGCCCGCCAGGGGCTGCTTCGCGGCTCTAAACACCTGGCTTAGCCAGAGAAACTGCGCGCCCTCCCTGCGTGCCCTCCCCGGGGGGCGGGCCCATCCCACCTCACAGGGAGAGCCAGCACTGCCCGTCGACAAAGCAGAGGCACAGCACATGTGTGCTCTGGGGGTCCTCGCAGACCCCGGAAGCCGGACTGCAAAAAAATTGCTTCGCAAATGGGTGGGGTCGTAAAGGAGAGATCGTGATGCACTGGGGATTCACTGTATATTCTAAATCCTCCTCCCCTGGCAAAGACATACAATGATAAAGGAGCTTTGTCTTGCTAAACACCCCTCCAGTTAAAAAAAAAAAAGCCCACATTACTAACTGTATCTCTCTCTTTCACTTCTAAAGTTTTCCCCAGACACAAGTAGCTGTTGTAATTTTTGATTTTGATTTTCTTAAACTAGAATATTCAATTTAAAAAAATCTAACAATATTATTAACTACAAATTAAATGTTTAAAAGAAAGATGTTTAAGGAATTTTTGGTGTCCTATTGATAGAGATCAGGAAAAAGTTGCTGCTTCTTGCTCTTGCTTTTTCATCAATGATTTTTTGATCACAGAATCACACAGAATCACAGAATACTATGAGTTGGAAGCGACCCACAAGGATCATCTAGTCCAACTCACCATCTAACACCCATACAGAGACCGAGAGCACATCGCAGAGCATAACACCAACCTAGATCCCTCACACTTGATCACTTCTTACCTATTACAGCTTTCTTGCCATAAAGAACAATTTGGCCTCTGATTTAGGCTTGTCACCAGAAGTTTGTAGTATATTGTATTGCTTTCTTCTGCTCTCAGTGACTTTTGGGACAGACTTACTATCGCACAATTGTTGCTAGTAGCATGCTGAATTGTCCTCTAGAAATACAAAACCTATCAACTGAGGAATTCAAATGTCTTCTAATACTTACTTTGTTAAGATGTTCATACATGGTTGCTTGATATAGTTATTTTTGAACTTTCTAAAAAAAATTAACCTTGGGATATTAATGAAATCATAGAATCATTAAGGTTGGGAAAGACCAAGAAGTCCAACGGTCAACCCCAGCACCACCACCATGATCACCATTAAACTGTGTCTTCAAGTGTCATAGCCACATGGTTTTTGAATACATCTGGAGATGGTGACTTCCCCACTTCCTTGGACAGTATGTTTCAATGTTTTAAAGTCCTTTCAGTGAAGAAATTATTGCTGATAACTAATCTAAACCTCCCCTGGAGCAATTTGAGGCCATTTCCCTGGGTTCATGTTGACCCTAAGGGTATCTGATAAAGGCATTTTTGATTTTGAAGCAAAAAGCCAATGATAAAATTTATAGAGAAAAAAATTATATATATGACCTTGTGAAAATATAAAATGTGGATTTTCTTTGTTCTTTCTCCTGCACGGTTCATCACTGGGACTTGATTTTATACATTGGTAAGTAGGTATTATGCAATTGCTCTTTTTAGTCTCCTCTAAGAGACTAACAATCAGTGTGTGTGATGCTATATAAGTATGTAATTGGCAGTATGTCTGCCAATACTGAGAAGTTCACAGCAAATGTAAAATGCTTTTTTTCAAGTATCTGTTCCAATCAATTTTGATTTATCATAGTTGGATCCGTTTCAATATGAAAGATTGAAGCAGTCAAGTCAGTAGCTGAGATGCGCAAGACCAGGATTTGGATCTAGTCAGAACCAAGCAGGGAGGAAAATGAGTCATGGTTGCAGAGTACAGATGGTTGCAGATACAGAGAGTATCTGTCTACTGCTTGCTGAATGTGGGATTTACCCAAGGAGTATAAAACCTAAGTTGGGTTCTTGGCTGCTTTAGTTCAGACTTCCACAATTCAAGTGAGAAGGTGATTTCCATCCTGAAGTCCATGGATGGGTATTTGTTTGCTTAACCTGATAAATTTTACTTTGAATATTTGGAGCTTCAGCTTGTACATGACAAAGCTTGTTGAAACATCTATCTGGATACTACTTAATCTCACTGGAAAAACAGGGTAGCAGCTAAGCAGTGTTTTAAAGATGGAAGTGGATTCTTAAAGTGATGGATTGGTCTCCAAGTGATCTTGAGGATCATGTTCTGTTCTCAGAAAGTGCTTTGCTGTTAAGTCACTTCTTAGCTGTATTCAGAGCTTTGACATGCCATAAACAAATTTCTGATTCTCTCTGGCTAACCTTAGTGTATGGACAGATTGTGTGTATGGAGATTTTCATCACCCTCATAAGAGGAGACCTGTTCCCACTCCCCCTCAACCTCTAGGTTTCTTTCTCCTACCTTGTGATGGGGAATATGAGGTGCATAAATCTCCTCTGGCTTTCGAGAGTCTTTAAGGAATTGAAGGGCACAGGCCCTCAATTCTGTTTCCTTTTCACTATCTTAAACACTCCTCAGCCTTTCAACCTCTTCCTTCAGCCCTCTTATCATGCAGAGTAGGTCAGTAACTAGCTCACACCAAATGAGCTGGTTTTGTAGTGTTTTAGTGTTTTGTAGGCTGCTTTCCTCTTCTACCATCAAATTCAGGTATTCCCTGCAGCCAGGAGTCTGGACAGCCAATCCATTGACACAGGGATTGTTTGGGTCTAAACTTCCCTTGTGGCATCGGCCTTGGTTTTCGTCTTTCTGGTTCTAACCATTATTGACAGGGGGAGGGCTAGGAGGACAAAGACAAGGAGAAACACCACCCACCAAGACAGTGTTTGCAACCCTGCCTGCATAAACTGCCACGCTAATTGCCTCTTAGACTCTCAGCACCCTTACACTCAACACCTCTGTTTGCCTACTCCTGTTTGCCATGCCCCTGAGAATGTTAATGGCTTCAATACCTGCAGATGGGAAGCCCAAGTGCAGCGAGTATGCCCTCCCCAGTCACTCACATGCTCCCTCCTCTTGTTCCGACAAGCAGGAGAGCTCAGTGCTCAGCTTGGCAGCCCAGTAACTCAGTGTGCTCAAATGGAGAGGGACTTGGCAGTGCTGGTTGACAGAAAACTTAATATGAGACAACAGTGTGCCCAGGTGGCTAAGAGGGCCAATGGCATCCTGGTCTGTATCAAACAGCGTGGCCAGTAGGACTAGGGAAGTTATTCTTGCCCTATACTCAGAACTGGTCAGACCACATCTTGAGTACTGTGTGCAGTTCTGGGCTCCCCAGGTTAAGAAGGATGTTGAACTGCTTGAGAGCGTCCAGAGAAGGGCAACAAGAATGGTGAAAGGGATGGAGAACAACAGGCTACCAACACCAGAACAAGAGGACATGGCCTCAAGGTGCACCAGGAGAGCTTTAGGCTGGATGTTAGGAAGAGCTTTTCCACAGAGAGAGTGATCTCTCAGTGGAATGGTCTACCCTGGGAGGTGGTGGAGTCACCATCCCTGCAGGTGTTTAAGAAAAGACTGGATGAGGAACTCAGCGGCATTGTCTAGATAATGGGTCAATGGGATAGGGAGTTAGGTCACTATATTAAAAAAAAATTATGATGACATGACCCTGAGATTAGCACCAGGGTTGTGGGCTCGATCCGTATATGGGCATTCACTTAGGAGTTGGACTCAATGATCCTTGTGGGTCCCTTCCAATTCAGAATATTCTGTGATTCTGTGTGATTTTGTGATTCTGTGATAGAGTGTTGATAGGTAAAAGGAAAAGGGAAGAAAATCAGTGCAAAATCCCTCAAGTCCATACATTTTTAGAATTAGCATACTTTGTATTTTAGGATTGGAGGAAGATTCCTATTAAAAATAAGTAACAAATTTCTCTATCTTTTTTTCACAGTAGGTAACAATGGGGTTTCTTTATAATTCTACTCCTGACATCAATAAGAAATAGATTACCGCAATATTCTAGGAAGTTTGGAATTCTGTACAAATATTGATATTTCTACGGTGCTGGATATTTGTTGCTTTCAGAATTCTTTCTCTTACTAGATTTTTTGAGTGTCCAAATGAAGATATATCAAATTTTTCTGAAATAAACAGAGTATAGTTCTTAAAATGATTCATATGGGTAACTTGCAAATTAAGGTATATGAGCAAGAATATCGAAATCTGGTACTGACTTATCAAAAAGTGAAAATATATGGAAGTATATTCATTTTTATTCTTTCCATTAGGTCTAATATTTATGTATTTTAGTATCTCATCATTAACCATATTTTAGACTCAATGATATTCTGCAGTGATAAAAAATTAATTATTATTTACCAAACATGCCTGTATATATGGCATGAATTATCTGTTGGCCTGATCATATTGTATTAGTACTGGAAAACTGCATTTATGTGTTTGTTTATGTTGAATTTTCAGGTAGAGATTGAAAAACTGGACTATCATTACTTTCTGCCTTTATTCTTTGATGGCCTGTGTGAAACGAAATTTCCATATGAGTTTTTTGCCCGCCAAGGAGTCTATGACTTGCTGGAACATGGTGGAAACAAGATTCTTCCTGTCGTCCCTCAGCTCATTATCCCAATAAAAAGTAGGTGAATATGCAGGGAAAAAATTCCCTAATATTTTATTATATGGTGTAGATTTTTGAAAAGTTGCTAACTAGGCTATAAAAGATGACAGCCTGTATATTTAATGAAGATTATGGGAAATGTGCGTAAGTTTTAAGATATAAAGCCAGCAGTCTTATGCCTTCAATCACATAATATGTGCAGTAATCCAGAAAAATAGACTGGCTGGCTAGTGGGCTGTTTTTAATTACAGGTGACTCTTTGTCTTTGGAAATGTGAGGTGACGTTTCCTTGACTGATTTTGTATATTTATGATGGAAATCCATTACTGTATAAACCGGTTCATGTAAAATGATGGGAAGAATCAACAAGTGGCATTTAAAAAATATTGATTTTGAAGGTTTTATATATGCAAACTTTTTTTTTTTAAATTATGTGAAAAGTAATAAATTATTTTAATATAAGTGTAATACCACTAAAACTCTGAGTATAGTACTACTAAAACTTTCTTTTCTTGAAGCACTTAGGCTTTCAGATAATTTTTTTAATACAGAACTAAACAGAGTCATTGAATTTGTGATACAGAATGAATGGAGTCAAATACAGTTTTGAAAAAGGGGAAGTGAATGTAGATTGTATCCTGATAATACTGAAATAATAGTGTTGGAAGGCTCAGAATTGGGGGGGGGTGTTCATTAACTTTTTTCAATTTAAGAAAGATTAATTATAGATACAATTATCTCTGTCTTACTGCAGACTTCAAAAATGTCTAAAGGAATATGTTATAGTATTTGGAATGGTTACGCTGTGACTCTTGAGAAAGGTTATGAAAGCAACGTTGCCATTTTTTCTCTCTTAAGGGAAGGACATAAAGAGAGGAATTATGTCATTTCTTTAGAACTGTATTTTCAGTACCACACAAATGTATTTAAAGTAGTATCATTTTTTCTAGAAGCTAAAATAATTTCTTCAGAAAAGACTGCGTGTTTATGACAGTAACTGCTATTAGGATTTAGAAGTCTTGCTGAGACCAGAATCTAGCTTAGAAATAATTACCTGGAGTCTCTAGCTGTTACACAGCATTTAGCATTTGAAAGAGACTGCTAGGTAAGGGTATTTGTGTGGGTTTGATACATAGTCCTTTAAATCAAAGCATAATTTATGGTGCTGAAACACACTCAAGAAACTACTAGCTAAATTTAGTTGTTGGATTTGCTTTATTTAATTCCCAAATGCTTATTTTTTAATTTCAAAAAGGCTTCTCTAGCACCTGTAATGTGTGAAGAATCTAAGTACAGTATGTCCCCACTGCATTGCGACCCCTCCATTGCGACCCCATGCATTTGTGAGGAAAATTTCTCGCAATTTTCCTTCAGCCATTTGTGGGTTTCCCTGTCCGGCACATGCGCAGTGCCTCTGCTTCACCAAGGGTCAGTCCCAGCTCTCCCTGTGGGACGGTGCTGGCCCGGCCCCACTGGGAGGGCCAGGAGTCACGCTGTCCCCTGTTACTCTAAGCACAGCCAGGGTCTGACCCCCTGGGTGCATGTTACTGTTTCCACGGCTACAGCCGGGGAAGGGAAGTGCCCCAGGAAAGTGGGGCTGGCCGCGGCGGCCAGTGGGACATACTCACTCTGCTGCCGCAGCTGAATTCCCTCCACACGGTGTGGGGCAGGACTGGGGCATGGGGTGGGGCTGGGGCACGAGCACCGGGGCCAGGGCATGGTGGGCATGAGCAGCGGGGCTGGGGCGGGGTGGGGAGCAGTGGTGCGGGGTTTGGTCTGCGAGCACGCGCGGTTGCAGCAGCTGCAGAAACGAGAGCATTGTCAAAGAGAAGCCATGAGATTCTTGGGGGGGTCTCCCGAGCCAGAGAGGGCTCAGAAATAGTTCCCTTTGCTCCTCTGTGCTGAGAGAGACCATGGGAAGGAGCAGAAAAATGTCCACAGCGTTCCAAAGTGCAGGAGGTGGAGCAATGGGCGTGGCCTGCATGCATATTAATGGCCTGTGAGTCTTTGCAAATTTGACATTCTGTGAGACCCCCTGGCATGACCCTTTCCTCGCAAATGTGGGAGTATAACTGTATTATCAATGATCAACATTTCTTCCTAATTAAAACCATATAAATATTAAAAAGGCACCACCAATTCCAGAAATCTGAAAGTGCATACTCTTAAGGGTTTTTAATTTGCTATGATCATGTAATATAGCAGTGTAGCCATAGCTATACATTCCTGTGACTCAGCTGCATCCACAATAAAGTCAGCTATGTTTTACACAGATTACTGCCTCTGAAGTATCCCGTTGGGTGAGGTATATCTGATTAACCAGTCTTCTTCCAGACTACTACCATATTTCTACTTCGAAAGAGTGAATCAATTGATTGTTAGGCAAGGTAATATCTATGATGAAGGGGGAAAAGATAAAACAAAAACTGATAAACAACTTTAAAGATAGAATGCTTTTAAAAGCAGTTTTCTCTCTTGCATGTTCATCAAAGGAAAATTTTAGTGAAGAGCTGTTCTCTAAAAACATTTTAAATTGAATGTTAGAATTCTGTAGTATATTTTAGCTATTTAAAGAGACATCTATCCCCCACCCATCTTTGCTTTAAGTTCACACTTTTTGTTCACTATGTCATTGGAAATGAAAATTATATTATTTAATCAACCTGTGGGTCATTGTAAACCCAAATCCTTTCAACAAGTTTTCTTCTAGTTGTGGAAACAGGTAATGACTAAAAAAACACCAGGCACTTGAAATTAACAGGCCTGATTTCTCTTCTAAAATATGTGAAATATGATTAAAATAGTTGTTATTTATTTAGGTGTTAGTTATTTAGTTGAAAAATTATTGATTCTTTTTGTTTTGTTTTTAACATGCACTCTCTTTTATTGGAAATTCAGAGAAATTAAAAAATGCTCAGGTTGGACACATTAGCGTCTCGAAGAGAAAAATATTCAAAATATATGTATTTTGATTTGTCAAAATAAAAAAATCAAAATATATTGTATCTTGCACTCTGAAAACATAGTAAAATAGTTTATAAATACTGTTATTGCATGTCAGAAAATGCAGGAAAAGCAAATTACCTGTATTTGTCAAACTTGTAATTAATCCAACTGAAAATAAACAAAATGCAAAATTACAAAATGGAATTAATTAAGGTGTAAGGCTTTTTACTCCCTTTTGCAGAAAATATAGGTAAATTCATTGTCTGAATTATTTAAACTTCAGCAAAGATTCATACATTGAGATACAGAGGCTAATAGCGAAGTACTTTGAATCACTGTCGTGAAAGTTCTGATGCACAATACACAGCCAAATACCTTCTTTGCTGGAAACATACATGTTCTTACTTTCATATTGCAGACAGGTAAAAATGCAGAAGAAAGAGTCTAATTTTACCACATCACAAATTGGAACGCTGGCAGAGAGCTGAACAGAACCCTAACACAGCTGCCTGGGATGGCAGGCAAATCTGTCTAGCCCCTTCATGTCTTTCAATAATGTATTGATGTATCTTAAAAGTAATGTATGGCCTGATATTAACTAACCAAAGCATCCAGGAAGATATGTTCTTGTCGGTGGAAATCACCTGTTCTAAATTCCATGTGATTGTTACAGAAATGTAAAATTCATTTTGATACTCATTTTTAGGGCAAATGATTGCTTTTAATATTACATTTAACATAACAAATGGCAGATCAGAAAAACCTTACGTCCTTTTGCCTGCTTTCATTAGGCTTTTGCAAATCTCAGATTCCTAAACACAGTGTTCCTCAGTGTTCTCTCGATGAGAACACATATGCAGAGGATGAGAGAGCCAGAAGTTTCTACACCTTTGCCTATATTTCTATGAGGTATAGCAGGGACATACAACACAGTGTGTAGAAGTACCTCCTCTCCTTTCAGAGACAGTGAGCATTCTACCATTCACATTTGCTTTGCTGACAGGGTAATTGGAGAAGTTTTCAATCCATTCATGCACAAAATCACTAATTATACCAGCTCCCACAATATGACTTTTGATAATGCATTTTTGTGGAAAAACTCTGTGAATCTCACAGATATATATATACAGTGAGCCCCTGCGTATTCGCAATCCACTATTTGTGAGATTCAGAATTTGCGGGTGATTTTTCAGCGAGCTGTGCATGCGCAGAACCTACCGTGACCTCAGTCTGATCGGCCCCCAGCAATGTCGCTCGCAGCGCTGGCTCCGCCCCTACCCCCGCCTCCCCGCTCACACAGCCAACCCTGTCCCCGCTCCCCCCCGCCTCGATCCCAATCCTGTCCCCGTTGCTCCC
>WEKX01012899.1:29307-47986 GCA_013390025.1 Pitta sordida
TGTGGCTACAGGCGTGGTGTACTTGCCAACGTAGTGAGTTCACTATCTTTGCGGATTTCACAACTAGATAGATAGATAGATAGATAGATAGATAGATAGATAGATAGATATTAAACAAAACCAAAACAAAACAAAGCCTAAGTCTGAAGTAAATCCAAAGCATTTTCAGAGTGGCATTACTTTGAAATGGAGATAATTTCAGTGGTCCAGATTATAGAATTCAGAAATGAGGGAATAGTACACAATAGGACAGATGTTGGACTGAGTGGGTAGAAATGATCAATAGAAACATCTTGATATAGCTTTGCTAATGGAGAAAATAGTATGAAATTGAGCACTTAAGCATCTTGGATCATCTTGGGTGCAGTCATGCAACACCTGCAGGCTGATCAGGCCCATTCAGCATGGATTTAGAAGGGGTAGGTCTTGCCTGACCAACCTCATCTCCTTTTATGACCAACTAACTTGCCTGGTAGTTGAGGGGAAGGCTGTGGATGAAGTGTACCTGGACTTCAGTAAGGCCTTCGACACAGTCTCTCATGGTATACTGCTGGAAAAACTGGCAGTCCGGAGCTTTGGCAAATACGTTCTCTGCTGGGTCAGGAACTGGTTGGGTGGTCGAGCCCAGAGAGTGGTGGTAAATAGTGTCACATCCAGCTGGTGACCAGTTACTAGTGGTGTCCCCCAGGGATCAGTGTTGGGCCCGGTCTTGTTTAATATCTTTATTGATGGTCTCGACATTGGGATTGAGTCTGTCATAAGCAAGTTTGCAGACAATACCAAACTTGGAGCAGGTGTCGATCTGTTAGAGGCTAGGAGGACCCTGCAGAGGGTCCTAGACAGAATGGAGAGATGGGCAGATTCCAATAGGATGAGTTTCAACAAGTCCAAATGCCGGGTTCTACACTTCGGTCACAATAACCCCAGCAGAGCTATAGGCTGAGGACAGAGTGGCTGGAGAGTGATCAGGCAGAAAGAGACTTGGGAGTGTTGGTGGATAGGAAACTCAACATGAGCCAGCAGTGTGCCCAAGCAGCCAAGAAAGCCAGTGGCATCCTGGCCTGCATCAAGAATAGTGTGGTGAGTAGGACTCAGCACTGGTTAGACCACACCTTGAGTACTGTGTCAAGTTCTGGGCCCCTCTGTTTAAGAAAGATGTTGAGAGACTAGAATGAGTTCAGAGAAGGGTGACAAGGATGGTGAAGACGCTGGAGCACAAGCCCTATGGGGAGCAGCTGAGGGAGCTGGGGCTGTTTAGTCTGGAGAAGAGGAGGTTCAGGGATGACTTTATTACTGTCTATAACTACCTGAAAGGGGGTTGTAATCAGGCAGGGGTTTGTAATCAGGCAGGGGCAAATCTTTTCTCTCAGGCTACTGGTGAGAAAAGTAGTCTCAAGCTCTATCAGGGAAGGTTTAGGCTAGATATTAGGAAAAACTTTTTCACTGAAAGAGTGATCTGTCATTGGAACAGTCTGCCCAGGGATGTGGTGGAATCACTGTCCCCGGAGATGTTTAAGAGTAGGTTCGATGAGGCACTGAGTGATATGGTTTACATGATGGGATGGTGATAGGTAATAGGTTGGACTTGATGATCTCAAAGGTGTTTTCCAACCTTGTTGATTCTGTGATTCTGTGTGATTTGCCAGAAACTTTCCTGCTCTGCACTGTGAATCCTAAAACAGACAGGTAGGCAATCTGATTTTAGGCCTAAAAGCCAAAAAAGCCCACATCTTTGCATTTAAATTGTAACTTAGATGGAAGTATTGCTTCTACAGTTTCATTCAACAGACCAGTTCTTCTGATTGAGTCAAAAAAAGACTACTCTTTAGCCTAAGGAACACTGAAATTTTCCTTTAGGAAATTTTTCTCATTCTGCTAGAAATCCCTTCTGTGACACAGTAGAATACCTTAAACTTTGTTGAAAATATTTTGGAACTAGATTTTTTTGGAATCAGATGTAGTGAAATGAACAGAGCATTCTTCCTTCAGTGTCACCTACAGAGTGCTTTAATAAATTTCTCAGTTAAACTGATTTCTGTTTTCTATTTGCGTGTAAAATGTGGATTCTTGTTTTCCTGGGCAACAGTGTAATTAATTCCCCTTTAGTGCCAAGTCAGTGTCACTATTTCCCTTAGATAAGTAATGTTGAATGTGTTGCTAGCAGTTATTCTAAGCCTAGTAATATTTATATTTATTCTCATTTATCTTCGCTGTATTTAAGAGTATTTGATAGTCATTAAATACTTCCTTACATGCTGCCACATTTTAATGGATTAAATATGGTTGATTTCTGTCATCTAAAGAAAGCAAGTTAAGCCTTTAATGGAGTTGTTATCTTTCTCCTGACTGACTGTTGCTCTTGAGAACCAGTTCTACTCATTAAGATCATGGACTGGAAAATAACTGGAGACAAGCTTGCTTTTTAAGAAAGCAAAGGTCTCTGATTTTTTTTAATTTTCTTGATACTCAAATACTAGAACATTTCTCCCCTGTAGGTTTCATCTGTCAAGTGGTTGCAATTAGGTTTATATTAGATTCTTCTACTTGAAACTGGTATTTCAGGTATTTTCAAATTATATAGAAACTAGGTGCTTTATTGCTCCCCTTAACTCCTGTCTATGAGGGGAAACTGTTTCTCATTCAATAGAGATAATTCTCATCCATGTTTGCAAAACCCATTTTTGTTAATCTGCAATTAGCATCTCTAACATCTGAAGTTGGATTTAAAACAATTCTCTCCCGAACCCTGGAAATCTTTGTTATCATTAGTAAGAAACTCTCCCAAATCACCTATGGATCTACTGAAAACATGAACTTACGGACAGATTCCTGCAAAGCCCTATCAGTGATACTCCTCCTCTGTGATCATTTATTGTTGCCCTCATCTCCTATCTCTAAACCATATACAGTGAATCCCCGGTGCATTNATGTTCAACCTGCGGAGACAGGGCGAACACGCGGGATGGCAGCAGCCAGGTAAATTGGCTGGGATGGTGCAGTGGCAGGATATGCCCACCCCGCAGCCACGCTGCGCAGACAGTCCTGGCAGGCCGGGTCAGCGTGGGGCTGGGATGCCGCGCCAGATGGCGCGGGCACACGTGGTCACAGAAGCTGCTCAGAAACAGTTCCCTTTGCTCCCCTGTACTCTGAGAGCCCAAGTGGAGAAGCAGAAAAGTGCCCGCAGCACTCCAGAGTGCCGTGGGGTGGAGCAATGGGCATGGCCTACATGCATATTAACGACCTGCACTTTGCGAGTTTAGCTTTCCCGAGGCCCTTGGCCTGACCCGTTCCTCACGAATGATGGGGTATAACTGTATACGGAAGCTATGGCAATTAGGCTTTCCAAAAGCCAGTGAAGGACCGTATCAAATATCTTTTGAAAGACTAAGAGGATTGTATTGTCAGGCTTTTCTTGTCTGCATTCATCTTCAAGGATCAACAGTACATTTAGAATCCTATATAAATTTTTGCAGTATAGGTGACAATACTACTGATCTTTGATTCCTCAGATGTTTCTTGAAAATGGCAAAATGGCATCACATTCATTGATAACAGATCTGTTTTCTTCAGGAGGGTGGGTACTTAGTGCAGTTTTTGTAGCTTAGACAACACAAAGTACACCTGAGAATGGATAGAAACTCTGTAGACCGTGAGAAGGTTTTTGAGACTCTCTTCTCAGTATGTCCTTTATACTAGATAGTTAAACTGGGTGTGCAAATGTAAAAGGAATTCAAAATTTATATGAGTAAAATGCCACAATTGCAAGCATAACTAAAGCTGAAAAAATGCCACTGACTTTCGCTTTCATATTCTGCTAGTTCATGTTTCTTGCAAGAATCAGTGTTTCACTTATGGATCTCAGCCTTTTGTTAGGCTTTGGCTTTACAAAAAACAGTCTTTGATGACACAATTAGCCTGAGGTTTTCATGCCTTGCCCCCTATTTCTCCCTCCCATCACCTCACTGCAACACATCACTCTTACAGGTGTACAGGAAGAAATAGATGTACATCTATATTGTAATTTGGATCAGCATCTTACTGGACTTCTAAAGAGTACAGAACACAAGGTTGTTATTCTGGTTTTTATTCACTCCTGAGTGAAACCCTGTGTTTCATTATCATTCACTACTTTCATTACTGTTCTGTGAAATTAGCATTATAGTATTATATAAGTTCAGGTATTTAAATATTATGCATTTTGAAAAGTTTTGAACAAAATTCCCTCTGATGGAAATACATATCACTCTAATCAATTGCATTTTGAGAATGCTTCATGTTAAGAGTTCTTTAAACCTGACTCTGTGAATTTAAAACAAGCCCTTGATCAACAAGATTAAGTAGATCACAACAATTGAAGCATTTTTATCCTAGGTGCCTGTTACTCTACAGGAGACCTACTCTATGTATCTTGTTCTGCTTCAGGCAAAGAATTATCGAAACCAGAATTTTCTTTGCTGTTTCTAAAACAGTTGCCTCTTTACCAGTGCAGTGGGAGATATGCATAGAAACTGAATTAGTGTTAATCACAGGATGGCAAGATGTTCTGAGTTGGAAGGGACCCACAAGGATCATCTAGTCCAACTCCCAAGAGAATGCCCACACATGGATCAAACCGACAACCCCGGAGACGTGTGCACAACGCTCTGTCCATCCGAGCCTCCCATTATCGAGACGATGTCACTGAGTTCCTCATCCAGTCTTTTCTTAAACACCTCCAGGGATGGCAACTCCACCACCTACCTGGGCAGACCATTCCACTGAGAGGTCACTCTCTCTGTGAACAACCTCTTCCTAACATCCAGTCTCAACCNTTCCACTGGCTCTTTTCACCACTTGGGCACACTGTTGTCTCATATTATGTTTTCTGTTAACCATCACTCCCAAATCCCTCTCCATTTCATCGCTCTCTAGCCACTCATCCCCGAGCTGTTAGCGATGTATGGGTCGTTGTGTCCAGAGGGAAGAACCCAGCACTTGGACTTGTTAAATCTCATACTATTAGAATCTGCTCATTTCTCTAACCTGTCAAGGTCCCTCTGAGGACGCTTCTACCCTCTGGCAGTTCAACATTTGCCCCCAACTTGGTATCATCCGCAAACTTGCTGATGATGGACTCAATTCCCTCATCCATATTATCAATAAAGATATTAAACAGTGCTAGGCCCAGCACTGCTCCCTATGGGACTTCACTAATGACTGGCCACCAGCTGGATGTGACACCATTCACCAACACTCTCTGTGCTCATCCATCCAACCAGTTCTTAATCCAACACAGAATGTTCCTATCCAACCCACTCTCTGAGAGTTTCTCCTGAAGCTTACCATGGGAAACTGTGTCAAAGGCTTTGCTAAGATCCAAGTACACAACATCCACGACCTTTCTATAATCAAGCAGGCAAGTCACCAGTTCATAAAATGCGATCAAGTTGATCAGGCAGAGCATACCTCTTCTAAATACATGCTGACTAGATCTAATGTCATAGTTATTTTGCAGGTACTGTGTAATAGCACACAGGATTATCTGTTCCATGACCTTACTCTTTGCTTGTGAGACCTTAATAGAAAATGGAAACTGATGGTACATTTCTAAATGTAGATTCACAGGTGTATTTGAGAAAGAAGTCGAATATAACTAGAGTCCAATGAACATTAAAGAGAATTAAATTATCAACATAACTTTAATATAACTACCAAAATATAAATTTAGTATTTAGAGACAAGATAGAAGTTTGGGGAAACTGATTTAATTCTGTAAAGTTCAGGCTATCAATGTGCTATCTGGGAAAGACTGTTCTGATTTGATCTTTTCGGTGAAGATATATCGTGTCATGAAGCAGATCCACTGTGTACTGGGAGAAATGTTGTCATGTTTCCTGGCTTATATAATCTATCAGTCCCACAGATGAGAACCGTGGCTTCTATTATAGATGACATCTAAGACTGAGATAGGATTTTCCAAACTACTACATAAAAATAAAATATAAATCTAAAAAATATCAAATTATATAACTTCTAGGCCTCTTTATGATGTTAAAAGTGTTACTCAAGGAAAAGACTTGACTGTTTTAAAATAATTATGTCTATTGAAAACAAGTGGCATATATCTTAAGGAAAGTGTTTGCTCTTAAAGGAAATTAATAATAGGAAATCCTAAATTTACATCGATTACCAATAATATTTAACTGAAATTAAAATAACAGTGAATTAACATTTACTGAAGTCAATGAATTTGTATTTTATATCAGATCATTGCTAAAAGCTTTAATAAGCAGCACTGTGGAAAACTTCCATCCCAAAATTGTTCAGTGTTTCAAATATGCCTTCATACTGTGGCTTTGAATGGTAGAAACACAGGTACTGAGCTTTTACATCAGATACATAACCTGCTAACATTGTAAATTCTCTTTTATTTAAGAAAATTATTATGAACTTCAGAAAATATTTATTTGGAAAAACTGTACAGTACAAAATATGATGGAATGAAAAATGTTACATTACATACTTCACCTGAGAAATTATTGAAGTTTGAGGGCTTCTTGTTTCTTGCTGTTATTATGAAGAACCATCTCTTACTGTGGATTTCTAGGCCAAGAGGCAATAGCCTAGCATGCTTTCTAAATTTGGATACTTTGGCTATTATGCATGTTTCCTTCATTTGAGCTATGTAGCTGTACTGTATCAAGAATCTTAAATGGTTTGCTTTATTGCTGTGTAGGGATACTACACAATTTCTGTTGAGGTCTGGATATCACTGGCATTTTACAATGTGTTGAAATATAATATTTTCATACACTGCATTGGAATTTTCTTCCTGTTCAATGTCCTTATTGAGGATCTGGACAAAGGGATGGAGTCTATTATTAGCAAGTTTGCGGATGACACCAAGCTGGGGATAAACGTCGTTCTGGTGGAAGGTAGGAGGGCTCTGCAGAGAGACCTTGACAGACTGGATAGGTGGGCTGAATCCAATGGCATGGGGTTCAACCAGTCTAAGTGTTGGGCCCTACACTTCGGTTAAAATAACCCCATGCAGAACTATAGGCTGGGGNACCTAGATATTAGGGTAGTGTGTTATAGGTAGGATGGGTGTTGGTAGCAGGATGATAACAGGTAAGGTAACAGGTGATAGGTTGGACTTGATGATCTCTATGGTCTTTTCCAACCTTACTAACTCAGTGATTCTTTGATTCTGTGATTTCTTTGATTCACGTTGGAGAATGGTCTGTAATGATGGTGGTACACAGCAAAAAATTACTAGATTTTTAAAAGATAAACAAAAAAGATAAACAAGTATTTTCGACTCTTTGGGCAAGGATGGCCTCTAATTAAGTGTTTATAGAGTGCCTAATATAATCAAGCCAGGAATTGGCTGACTGCTATGCATGCCACATTCCAAATCTTTAATAAGAATAACAACAGTTCTGTAGTCAATTTGATCTTAATTTTGATACTTTTAAGTGTTTTTCTAACACACACTTCAGATTTCTGATGTTTGAAGGGATTCAGGCTCAAATTCTCAGCCTGATTGATTCTAGCATATCCATCTGCATCTATATCCATCCAGGCTGCAGTGTGTGCCCTGCTCTTACACCAGTCCTGGGCAGCAGCAGTGAGCACAGCTGCGGGAGGTGTGCTCAGGTAGAGAAACTCCTTTGCTTGGTAGCAGAGTTCCTGGAGGAGCTGGGTAGGTTGAGGAGTATCAAGGAGAGGAAGAGAAAGAGACTGCTGGAATTGCAGCCTACCTTCTCTGAGACAGGCACAACAGGCAGACAAGATGCTTGACATGGAGAATTCCCTGCCCTTTCTCAGCCTGAAAGAACATCATGACACAAGGGATAGGGGGAAATGGCAACAAGTTCCTTTGCTGGTACAGCAGGCCCATCTTGTGTGCGGCTGGCCCACTTTCCCAGGTGGGAAAGGTATCTCTATCTATATGATAGATAAAAGGCTCTCTGCCAGTGGTACCAAACTATAATGGGGATTATGGTTCATCTGGCATGAAGGTGTCATGATGCTTAAATTGACCTGTGGCCAGCATCAAAACTGCTTCCATAAAGAAAAATGTATCTAAAAAAAATAAAAATAAAGAAATTGTAATACGAAAATCCTTTTGGTAAGGAACAGAAGGCTCAATATACAGACTGTACCCACTTCCTAGGGCCTAGGTTAAAGATGTGAAGAGAAATCTTCCTACCCTGGCACGGCCCTCAGATTATTATTCATAATTTATTTTTTAGGTAGGCAGTGATGAAGTCTAAACAAGAACTCTGAGGACAATCAAGAGACTTCAGGACCTTGGGACTAGTGGTTAAGGCATCAGGACTGGGAGTAGTTCTTTCCTCTACCCTTCCAGTTGCAGAGTGATGTGGAAGAAGCAGAATAAAGACCAGATCAATACCTGGAAAAATTTGGAGTTTTGTAATCATGGGTCATTTTAAATTGCATGAGACCTGCTTTAGCAGTGGCAAAGGGGGCAAAGAATCTTTGCTCAGCAGTTAGCACAGCTCACTGAATGAGCTTGAAATGAGATTTGAAGGGGGAAAGGGATCAAAACAGGCTCACTAGTTATAAGCCTGAGTGCAACATGTTGCTGTTTGAAGGACAATGTGTTAGTGGGGTCCTTCAGCCTTCTGTCTTCGTAGAGGTAGCGGATAGAGATCCATGTGATGTGGTCCCTACCTGGCGTGTGGGAGACCCGGGTTCAATTCCCACCAGGGAGACAGTGTTAAGAGTTGGACTCGATGATCCTTGTGGGTCCCTTCCAACTCTGAATATTCTGTGTTTGTCTGTGTTCTGTTTGTTTGGTGACTGGAGGCCATCTTGGGCAGAGCATCCGTGAAATTATAGTCACATGGCAGCACCTGAAGCCAGAGCCCAGCTACTAGGCAAGGGGACAGTGCCTAACCTCAGCCTTTAATAGTAAACCCAGCTGTTCTTTGAATATCCAGTCCCCTGAGCTGAAGACATAGATAGCAAGCAGAATGAAGCCACCATAATGCAGGGGGAAATGATCAGGAGCCCACTACAACATTTAGACAGAATCTATGGGATCAGATGAGATCCACCCAGAAGTTCTTCTTAAGTCGGACAGTTAAAACACTTACATGACATACTCTGCATGCCTCAAAATAAGGTTTCTCATCCTCTAGGACAACTTAGGAAGAATTATTCTTGAAAGCAGGTACAGGTTCTTGGCTAAGGATTAAGAAGCTGTGATTTCAGTTGATGATTAATTTTTATATTCTTACATTAATTATCAATGTGTGTATGAATAATCCATTTTATTAATTTGTATTAATTCATGCATACAAGTGAATATTAATATTCATTCTTGTTTGTATGAATGACATAATTATTGTACTTTAAATACAAGTGTTAATTATAATTTCCCTATTAGTTAGGCAGTATTTATGTGTGTGACAATTTACTCATGAATAAATCTATATGCTGCAGCCCCAGACCTTCCTTTTCCAGTCACTCCTTTATGAAAATGAATAATGCCTTTTCTGTGTAAGAGAACAGTTCCCTTGCTGAGATTAGGACTTAATCTTTAAAATTCTATCTGAGGGTCTCTCTTTCATAAAACAGAACATCTACCCATAAAGGCATAATTTGGAAGAGCTGACCTTTTGGCTGGAACTTAATGTGACCTTGCTGCATTGATAGGCTTCCTGTCCACATAATACGATCAGAGACAATAGGAAATTAACTGCAACCTGCTGACTAAAAAAGGGACTAGCAAATAATAAGTATGGAATTCAGTCTATATTTTCATTTAGCAGTACTTTTCTAACTTGTAGTCACTATGATGTGCAATGGTACATTTATAGCTCGAGTTCTCTAACTGTTGTCAAACAGTATTTTCAGTATATTCAGTTATAGTATGTTCACAAGCATGCTAAGAGGCTTGAAGGGACATTATTTGATAATTGATTTTCAAAAGTTATCTCTACGCATTTACACAACCAATCTGCCCTGTCCTGCTTTGGAGTTCTAACTCGGATTTTTAACACTCAGCAGGCTTGCAATAAGAAAGAGATGCAGGTGGGATACAGTGCATTTGCTTAAAGAGGTAGTAAGAACTGACATTGCTCCTGTGTGAGAATGCTACATCACTCCCTATGAAAAGGCATTCGTGTTCACTGAGAAAACTCAGCACAGGAAATACCAAATCATGGAATGGTTTTGATTGGAATGGACCTTTAAACATCTGTGATCCTATTATTTCTATTTGAAGAAGCAGTTCTTGAAGAAGTTGTTAGTAAATCCTGTTCAGATTTTAGTATGTTCTTCACTACATTTTTTTTCTAAGTGCTTAAAGGTAGTATCATATTATGGTATCTTGAATCATCACTTCTGTGATTATAAAACATGGCTATAAAAGCTTATCTTTTTCAGTACTTTCTCTGTGTAATGATGTAAACATAAATGTAAGTGGGCAGAGCATTGGAGAATTAGACCAATATATAATAGCGTAACAAATGTTTCAACTGCTTCCAGCTGCATAATTTCAGAGAAGTCTTTATAAGCAGATAGATTTTGCAAGGGAAAAAAAATATATTTCAAGCATGACTCATTTTTATTTACAAGAGATCATGCAAAGTACTTGCTTTTAGTAAAATTAAAAGAGAAGATAAATAAAAGGTATTTATGAAATGTCAGTGTCATAAGATTAGATGCATGACACTGAAAGCTAAGAAAAAATCTAAGTAGGCTAGACAAAATCTTTTTTCTTAGAGTGTTTTTCTTTTGAAAAAAAGCCTACAAGGGTTTTTTTGTGGTTTTTTTGTCCTATAAACATTTGCTTCATTGTACTGATTCTCAGAATAGTAGGAATTGTTAGTTGAATGAATAAAATGATGGTGAAATAAATGAGTACAAACATACAAACACTAATTGTTGCACTAGAATGTATCTGTTGTCAACTTTTGCAGGTTGTCTTGCAGTTGTACAGTTCCATTGGCCCCAAATGGTACTTACTGAACATTTATTTTTCATTTGTTTAGACCACGCCAGTATTACACAGGCAGCATGAGAGAATAATGAGCTGCATTCTTTGGGTTACTGAAGAGTCAGCACAAATTGTGGGAACAAATAACAATCAGACAAGGCAGTGTTTTATAACATCAGGACTGCAATCCATCTTTCAAAGCTGGGCTAATAAAGGCCCACTTACAATCCCCAGCAGAGTACAGTTTAATTAAATTTGTCCATTAGAGGAGTCCTCCCCCTCCCTCTACATTTTAGAAATTAATTCTGCTTTCTGCCTGTTGTTCTTTTTGCATCACAGATGCGCTGAACCTTCGTAACCGAAAAGTCCTCATCAACACACTGAAAATCCTCCAGAAGCTGGTGTCGTCAGCTGAGATGGTGGGGGAGGCCTTGGTGCCCTATTATCGGCAAATTCTCCCAGTCCTAAGCATCTTTAAGAATATGAATGGTGAGTTATCCTAACAGACACTGTCTTTTGACTCCTAAGGTAAAAAGGGGCTTGAGGCAGGGTTAATTAACAATGTAGTTAAGATTTATCACTGTATATAAACTCAAATCCATTTGGAGCTCTAAATAATGTAAACTCCCCGTCTTACTGTTCCCTAAGGATGCACTGAAATTAACAATTTCATTTATTACTCCTTGTACATACAGTTTATTTAACACAGTACAAAAGCACTGAAGCAGTTCTATAATCTTCCAATAATTAAATTCTAAAGTTCTGTAACAGTCTTTTGAAAACATTAATAAACTGTAAAGGTTTTTTCCTCCCTCCAACACATTAGTTCAGCCCAGCTGTTTTGTTCCATTCTGTGCTCTCCACAAGCAATTCACTGCTACCAGAAGGTTTAAGAAAGATTAAAAATAAAAGTAGAAATCAAACTAATTAATTTGAGGGTCGAGGGAGCTCCTCATTCTATAAAATTTCAAGTTACATAATACCTAGCAAAACAGTGAAGTTTGAAGCTATTATTGCACACTTAGCAGGTTTTATCTTAGAGACATATAGAACTAATTTATACTTGCAGTTAAGTATCTTGTTTTCTTTGTAGCGCAGATCTCTATTGTCAGTTTCACTCTTTAAAAACTGTAGTATGACTATGGTACACGGTGAATGCATTTACACCACAGTCACCAGCTGAAAACAGCATGATGTATGTTGCTTTTACCAAACTAAAATATTTTTTTCTTTAGTAAATCTGTCTGTACTTATCTGTTCAATTATCTACCAAGTTGATGACTTTAAAATTTCTATTACTGACTTGCAGCCATATAGATGAAAAGAAATTAATTTCTCACAATCTTTCGAAAGAGGTTTTTCATTAAATCCGTGGCATTGTAATAGTTCTCTACAGGAATCCTTCATATTATACCTTCTGCTTGCATTACTACAAAATATAATATCTTATACTTACTCTTTAGTGAGTATAAGATCCATGTAAGATGGAAAAAGGCCTGCTCAAAGACTGACTTCAAGGTGCAAATGAAATTCAGATTTTAGATCACTTTAAATACATGTACATCTGTGACTTTGTTTTACTTAGGGAGAAACATGCAGTCTCAGGGAATTCCACAAATGCAATGTAGTTCAACTGACAGCTGTGGTTTACAGAAGTTATGGGATGAAATGTTATGAGTGAAATCTGTAGGTTGAACATATGTAATTTCAGTAGAGCTCCTTTTGAGTTGAAGGACTCCCCCTTAACAGAACTAATTTCTGTATCTGGCACAAAATAAGACTGTAAAAAGGAGTCTCATTGATTAATGAATATACCAAACATGCTTTTTTTCCCCAAATTTCCACCTGACACAGCCCATAAATTCTCTTGGCTAGGCTTTCTCTACAGTGATTTCAGATGAATAATAGGGAAAGCTCATGTGCAACCAGGTACATAACTTATCAAGGCATTAAACACAGTCTAAATGTATCTTCAGTTTGGATTATGTTGTGAACAAAATAAAACATATTTTCAACATATTTGCATAAGATCTCTGCTCTGTGAGTTTGTGCCTATATAAAACTACACTAAATTGTGGTATTTGGCATTTCAGGACTAAAACCACAGAAAGAAATGAAAAGTAAAAGTAAAAAATTAATTGATTTTATAAAGTCATTACTCTTCAGAAATAAAAGTTTTGAAATTTCGGTATTATCAGAAATGACATGAATACTATTTACAAGGCCTATCATGAAACTGTTCAACTCATTCAGTACTTGCATGTGGGTTGTAGGGAATACCTCTGTCTCCTGCCTCCAAACGAATATATTTCATTCCTCTTTCATTGGTGTTTGACAGAAAATGCTTGCTCCATTCCTCCTCCTCCTTTCTATCTCCCACAAGCTAATAGGCAACTGAGGTGAAAGTGTTTGCTCCCATTTACAAAGAATTTGTAGAGACTGACCCAGGCTGTTTCATTCACTGTTTGTTCATACAGATGAAAGATGGGATGAGTGAAGCGTACATTATTCTTCCTATGTAGTTTGAGAAAGCAGAAACTGTGGTACATCTTCCAGGAGTTATATGAATTGCAATCTATTATGTCAAACACTATGGAATTTTATCCATATTAAGTTAGCTGGAAGAAGCCAGATTTTAGTCATTGCCACCTTAATAGATCAGTATCTCTCTGATGAAAAGAACTGTTTCCCAAATTCAGTATCTGTCAGAATCTCACTGTCACTAAACAAGCTAATAGTCAAGAGAATATTAAAAAAAACCAAAAACCAACCAAACAAAAAAATCCCACAACCCCTCCCACCAATATAAACAACCAAACCAAACATTTCTTTTCACTCAGGCTCCTGAGTGCCCTTTTGCAGAGCATCAAGACATACAGGAACAAAGTTCCGTTGGTGATGCTGCTGCTGGTGTCTTTACTGGTGGAGACAGTGAAAGCACACTCATCACCTCGCCATGATGTGCTCTGAAAAAGGGTTGAAGCTTTCTGTTGAAACTGTTCGACAGAGCGATAAGGCCAGCAGAAGAGCAAGAGGAATATTGCTGAGATATAGGAGCTGTTTGTCTAATCTCTGCAGACTGAGAGGGGATTAGCCTCCCAATATATAGACTATTATGCACAGAATCACTGAATATTCTGAGTTGGAAGGGACCCACAAGGATCATCAAGTCCAACTCTTAACACTGCCTCCCTGGCGGGAATCAAACCCAGGTCTCCCACACGACAGGTGGGGTCTCTGTATAAAGTGAATACTATTTAATATAAAAACCAAAAAATCACAGTAATGCTTACTAAATCATATCTTAAACCCTGCAATACAACTGTAGTTTAAATGCTTAAGGTAAATGTACTTCTATAAAACTCCTTTAAATCTTGTGAAACAGAAAGAAAATTGTGCACAGACTCAGATGGATGTATTCTTCTTTTGCATCACAAAACCTTTTTTGTTTGCGTGCTTTACTTTGTCAGCTGTCTTTTATGAATCTGTGAATTATGTGGTGTAAATACAATGTAAAACCAAACACAATAAGCTTGTTCTTTTACAAAAGCGGACAGAAAAGGAAACAAACAAAATGAGTCTTCAGAGCCTGGAATATGCTATTGGGGTGCATTTATACCTGAATGATATCTTAAACAGAAACCTGTTTGTTAAAAAATAATACCATTAGCAACAGCAAAATTCTGCTTTTTAATTTGCCTGACTTGTAAATGAACATTTTATTGATTCAGTTTAATAACTATTTTATGCTGTCAATCCAAGCAGTTTTAATGGCTGTGCTACATCAATTCTTGTCCAGAAAAATATTTTCATATCATCAAATTATATTATCCAGTAGTAATCAAGAATAGTTTTTCAGGTAAAATAATGTAGAATAGATTAAAACAAAATATTATCAGGATTTACTTGCGTCTGAGAGAGATAAGTGTGGGGTGCCACTGCATTGCACTGGAATTACTCCAGCATGGTAATTTTGTGTGTGAATTATTTCGGTCACTGTAAGGCAAAAAGGGGTAATAGGGCAGACTGAAGCCCAAGTTTCTTTTGGCTGCAATAAAAATGCCTTGACACTATCAATAACTTAAGGCTAACATAAACTTCTGACGGCCTCTACCTATGCAACCAGTCCTTGAAAATGAAATTTTAGAGTTTTAGAGACTACTTCATGTAGCTGCATTGTAGCATTCGTCCCCACCTGGCGTGTGGGAGACCCGGGTTTGATTCCCGCCAGGGAGACAGTGTTGAGTTGGACTCGATGATCCTTGTGGGTCCCTTCCAACTCAGAATATTCTGTGTGATTCTGTGTGATTCAGCCAAGCGTGAAGCCACACAGCAGAATTATACTGCATGCTTTACAGCACCTAAACTTTGCTCAGGAAAAAGCATTCTCGTGTCTCAAAGGTACTTACTCCACATGCTTCGAGGAACTCTATTGTGCAAAATGCAATTGTACTACACAGACTCTAAAGGAAGAAGCAGGTCTTGTGTTTAATGCAAAACCAAAAGATTTTGCATACAGAGTCTGAGTATTTTCAGAACTGCTTGTATATTCCACAGGCAGTGATGCTCCTCCAAGAGGTTCATGGTTATTAGTAAGAAGCAGCAACTATCCTCTAATGTGATTGAATATGCTCTAAAGAGAAATCTCTTGCCTAGACAGTGTCAACTGTTTGCTTCTTCCACTGGGAAATACAAAAGTCTTTTCACAAAGAATGTCAATCCTCTTCTAAAATACTTCATATTTTGCCAATTCTCTGTTCAGAAATCATGTTTCAGATTTTTTTTTTAAAAAATTATTTATTGAGCATCAACTTTTGCAAAATAATGTTTTTGAGGTTCTCTGAATTTCTCCTATGAACCTTTGAGATTTCAGATTATTCTCAGACAACTTTCCTTAGTGTTCTCTGCTAACAAGAATGCTGAGAATGCAGATTCTGCAGCTTTTCTTTTATTCTTTCTTTTTTCCTTTTAAACTGCAAATGGACATTCCCACAGAATTAGTTGATTCGTGGTTGAGATTTGGTTAAAAATCACCTAATGCCATAAGACTGCTGATAAAATAAACCATGTTAGTGTACTAGTCCTATGAGAGCAGAAACAAACTGTGTACTAAAGTAAATTTTCAAATTGTTGTTATGGTTATTAATTTCTTATTCTTCCTCCTCCTATGCATTTTTATAAATTTTTCATTATTTCCAAGCTTTCTTTTAATTCCATCAATTATAATTTCTAAAATTTAAAAACAAACATCCAGACATGACTTTAAGGAGAAACAAGATCACCATGACATCACAGATCTGAGTGAAAAAATTAGTTTGGATGCATTATCTCTGGGATTTTTTTTAATATGTACCTTCAGCACAAGAGGATTCAGATGTTCTGATTCATCAACATTTGATGAAAGATACTGTGCTTTTCCCAAAATGGAATCTGCCAGTAAATCACCTCTTTAAGCAGAAAAGGATAAATTGATTGCACTCCAAAAAAGTTATTACCATATTAGTGGGAAACAAAATATAGTTTTATCATTCCTAAGTATAATTAATGATATTATTTCAACAGGCTTCATGTGAATTATAGTTTTAAGAATTTTTATTTAACAAATTAATGTTTTAAGAACGTCAAAACATTTTTCTTCTATGAGATCAGCTGATGGTCTTTTATTGGTATTCTTTTGTCAAGAATCTCATCTTGAAAGCAAAAGTCTTCAAAAATAATGCCTCTTATTCTAATCAAATGCATAAGAAAGTGATCCTCAACTGGTATCAGCTAATGTCTCTCATATTTTTTTGCACACTGGTCAATCTCATTTGGTTTCAATCACCATGCTTGCATATGGAGTTACAAAATACCATTAAAACTATGAAGCATAGAAATTAGAACTTGCCAAGATCCACCTGTATTGCAGCATTTGTTGCTTTAGTATCTTTAATAAAAGTATGTAATTTTAAGCTGATGATATAGAAAACTTCTAATGTATAATCAAAACTCTGCCAGGTACTTTATAACACATTGAGAGAATCATCACACTTAGATCTTAATTGCTAGGTAATTTCTAATTACTATCTAATTTCTTAGCTGAAAATACAGCACCAGTTGTGCAAAATAAAACCGACTCAGCTGTGATTAAATTGATGCTATTCACACTTAGCACTTATTTTTAATGTCTTAATAGTCTAATTAATTCAGAGTCTTTAATTTTTGATAAAAGGAAAATAAAAAGCTCCCCATGTCTGATAATTCATTACATCCAATATTTTATTTTTCTTTTTCCAGTTTTTAATTTTTTGAGTATGGTGACTCAAGGAAATGAGAGTTGTCTCTTGAATGACAAACAGCCTGTGTGTGAGTTAGGACTTCACAGCATTAGCAAGGTTGGAAAAGACTTTTGAGATCATCAAATCCAACCTACAACCCAACAGCAAGCCATCATCTAAACCATGGCACGTAGTGCCTCATCCAACCTACTCCTAAACACTTCCAGGGACAGTGACTCCACCACCTCCCCAGACAGCCCATTCCAATGGCAGATCACCCTTTCAGTGAAGAATTTCTTCCTAATATTGCACCTAAACCTCCCCTGATGGAGCTTGAGACTGTGTCCTCTTGTTCTATTGCCGGTTGCCTGAGACAAGAGACTGACCCCTGTCTGACTACAGCCTCCTTTCAAGTAGTTGTAGAAAGTGGTAAGATCTCCTCTAAGCCTCCTCTTCTCTAGACTAAAAAATTCCAGCTCCCTCAACTGCTCCCCATAGGGCTTGTTCTCCAGGTCCTTCACCATCCTTCTTGCCCTTCTCTGGACACATTCTAGCACCTTGACATCTTTCTTAAACTGAGGAGCCCAGAACTGGACACAGTACTCAAGGTGGAACCTCACCAGTGCTGAGTACAGTGGAAGGATAACATCCCTAGTCCTGCTGGCCACACCATTCCTGATGCTGGCCAGGATGCCACTGGCCTTCTTGGTCACCTGGGCACACTGCTGGTTCATGTTAAGTTTCCTATCCCCCAGCACTCCAAAGTCTCTTTCTATCTGGTCACTCTCCTGCCACTCCATCTCCAGCCTATAGCTCTGCATGGGGTCATTGTGACCAAAGTGTAGAACTTGGCAGTTGGACTTGTTAAATCTCCTCCTATTAGAGTCCGCCCATCTCTTCAGTCTGTCCAGGTCCCTCTGTAGGGCCCTCTTACCCTCTAACAGATTGACACCTGCTCCCAGTTTGGTATCACCTGCAAACTTGCTTATGCTGGACGCAATCCCCTCATCCAGATCATTAATAAAGATATTAAACTGGACAGGGCCCAACACTGATCTCTGGGGGACACCGTCAGTGACAAGCTGCCAAACAGATGTGATGCCATTCAGCATCATGCTCTGGGCTCAGCCATCCAACCAGTTCCCACTCAACAGAGTGCTACTGTCCAAGCTCCAGGTTGCCATCTTCTCCAGGAGTTTACTATGGGAGACTGTGTTGAAGGCTTTACTGAAGTCTAGGTATACTACATCCACAGCCTTTCTCTCATCTACCAGGCGAGTTACTTGTTCATAAAAGGAGATCTGGTTGGTCAGACAGGACCTACCTCTTCTAAATCTGTGCTGAATGGGCTTGATCTCCTGGTCATCCTGCACCCAGGATTGTCTGCTCCATAATTTTACCTGTAACTGATGTCAATATTATATTATAATATCTTGTATTATAATTTATATTATAAACACTCTTGATGCCA
>WEKX01012900.1:18338-32114 GCA_013390025.1 Pitta sordida
ATATTTATGAACTGTCAAATCTTTGGATTTAATCTTGGAATGACGTGCATTTACGTGAAGGGTTTTTTTCCTTCCTGAAACAAGGTAAAATAAGTCACACTGGTTTACTTTCTCAGGGTTGCTTGTTTGGTGCATTTGTCTGGTATAATTTAATTGTAACTTTCTGGGAAACTTGCACTGGCCTGACATCTGAGTGATTTAAGTAATTTCTTGTGGAAGGCTCCAGTGTTGTACTAGGTGTGGCTATGTGTATTCATTTCACTGAGGCAGGATGGCTTTGTGTATTTTCTAACTGAATGGCCAAAATGATGATTCTAGCAGGTTAACGTTGTGTCCTCCAGCTGGCAGTCCTTTCCCAACTTGGAAAAAATCTGAAAGCTTTTACGCAGAAATAGTTAAGCAGCTTCCCTGCATAGCATCACAGGGCAGTATTCATTCATTTGGCTAAACAACAACTCATCCAATCTAAAAAGACAATTTCCTATGCATGTGCAGTTTGCCTAGTAAAGCTTTCTCTATTAGATTAACTGAAGTTGGAAAGGAAAATTGATGCCTAAGGACAGATTACCTTCCCTGAAGTTAGACTGTGGTCAATAAGACACCATGACTGGGATTTACCTCATCTAGTGTGAAGGGGCAGAGTGGGTCTCCCTGTTGGCCTGACAAGAAGTATCTACAATGCTGCGTACTGACTCCATCACTGAAGTGTCAAACTGTCTGCCCTAGAGAGAACATACCTCCAGAACCTTGGCACATTTACCAAGACTTCTCACAGAGCAAGAGGCCTGTGAGTAAGGATCAGGCTGTAAGTCTCATTAAAAGCCACCACGGTTCTCAGGAACTCTGTGGATAACTTTCAGGGTCTGTTCAGCTACTGCTTCAAAGGTGTAAAAGTCCCAATGAGCTGGCTGAGGAATTAACTTTTATTTGTCAGCTGTCATTTGAGTAATTAAATTCTAATTCTCTTGAAATCACCAACAGAACTACTGGTAATGTACTTTTGGCATGATTGTGCTTCAAAGGAGGAGAAATAATTAGTAATACATGGTTTATG
The DNA here is from genome assembly GCA_013390025.1 of Pitta sordida. Classification (NCBI taxonomy): domain Eukaryota; kingdom Metazoa; phylum Chordata; class Aves; order Passeriformes; family Pittidae; genus Pitta; species Pitta sordida. The sequence continues at coordinate 19,393 of WEKX01012900.1, forward strand.
AGGTACCTAAAAAGTCTGTGCAATTACCTGGAATATTTGCATGGCATACTAATAAGTTTCATCTCCTACCATAGGAGACAAAGTGCCACAAAGCCAAAGCGTTCAGAACACTTCAAATACTGGCATGTAATTTTTTTGCAAAAACATGGCATTATTTCCAGAACATATTTCCATATGTACTTCCTTTGGTCTTCAGGCACTGGAGGTTTTTCTGGTTCCAATGGGTTCATTTAGAAGTTCTTCATAAGAAATGAGGTGATCCATGAGAAACCAATGACTACTGGATTATGGTTTTATCAGCACAGAGAGACAGATCAATCAATAAGCTGTCTTTGTATGTTTTTACTTGAATTCTCTATTGTCTGTGAATATAGATTCTCACAGGTATTTGACTCATTTACTAATCTGCATTTTGGTCTTCAATGGCCTTGGTTATTTTCGTGGATAAAACAGGCTACTAAATTCTGTAAAAATAAATCTGAACATAGCATTGCAAATAGGTGTTCCTCTCAAGACAAACCACGAGAATAAGGTATAATTTTTTATTACAACAGTACCACAGTGCTATGTATTCTTCAAGTATTTTTTATGTTTGTACATAGCAGATGGAAAGCTTGGGAAGAGAATTCTGTACTAATAAAGCAGTGGTTTGGAAACTTTCCTTGGGACTACCTATGTCCACATTGCCCATTTGACAGTCATTCCAAACGCTAAAAATACTCCACATTCTTTTACAGATTAAGTATATTATCTGGAGATCTACGCCAAATATTCTTCTAGATACATCAAACCATATATGCTTACATAATTAAGACTATAAATCGGTTTGCAAACGTGTTTTCCAGAGCTTATTTATCTACAACAATAAAGTCCATTGCAGAAAGAAGTCCCAATTTTTGATCTTTTCACAAACAAGAAGCTATATGAATTTCAGAAATTTCTAACCGACCTTTTCTGACAGTTCCACAATCTATTTGAGACCTACAAGGTTTTAATGAGATCTGGTTTATATAGCAGTTGGCTGAAATGAAAACATATTAGTAAATTAGAAGAGGTTTAATATAGTCAGAAGTATACATTGGTTCAACACAATCTAATTGCTAGGCACCCCTGAAGGACACTGAAAATTAAATATCATCACTTTAATACCGTAAAAGAGAAGTTGAAAACAATATACTTATCTATCACTTACAGTTTGGGTATTCTCTCCAATTATAAATAACTCAGGGTTATGTGTATCAATTTTTGCCTCTGCAGAGAGTTGTAATGTCTGGAAAGTTGACTGAAAAAAAAAAGATTAAGAAACTTTAAAGCTGTGTTATAAGGAAATTCAGTTACAATATAAGCATCCTAAAATTATTCTCTTGCTTTGAAATGGAGACTTTGGAACCAGAGGAAAACCATAGTATTAAGAAATTTAAAACTATCTTTTTCATTTGTCCCTAGCTAACTTATTCATCAATATAATTGTATATCAGTAATCTACTCTTAGCAGTGACACTGGGGTACTGGTTTTTCTTTTTCTTTAACATACAGTTCAAGCAAAACAGAAGGGTAAAAAATCCACTTTACTACAGTGGTGAGTGTCCCCATCTCTTGTGCAGGAGACTGGGGGTTCGATTCCCACCAGGGAGGCATGGTGCCATTTAAGAGTTGGACTTGATCCTTGTGGGTCCTTTCCAACTCAGGATATTCTGTGATTCCGTGAATTGTTTATGCAACACTTTTTATAGTTATTTCAAAGCTGTCACTGCTGCTAGAAGGGAAGAGATGAGGAAAAATAACTGTGAGAACGGCGGACAGCAACAAAAGACAGATGGGAATATATCTGGCCTTTCAAAGAAATGGAAACTGGATGTTCTTTTACCACCCCCTTATGCTTCTGGTTTTCCCCATTTTTTTTTTTTCCGATCACTATGTGTTTCTTTCCACTTCCTAAATCCTGGCATGGCTCTCTCAACTTAAACAGAGAAGATCACTAAAATCTTCAGCCAATTCCCATTTGAAAAGGGATGCTGTGCCTGATCCCACTTCCCTCTGTGGATGTACTAGGAGGACAGGGGCATGGCTGTGTACACAATGACAGCTCACTGCTGCTCTTCTATAGCACCGCCAGGAAAGGTCTCAGGTTTAGCGCTCACCAGCTGAACTACGTGCAATGCCTGCTCTGTCATTTTGCCTCCTCAGCCATTTCTCTGTGGCACAGCCAAGGTGACAAGCTTGACACTGGAAACATGAGCAGTCATGAGTCTGCAGCAGCTGACAGACAGCGAATTGACTGTCCCAGCATAAGTTATTGCACCCCTGCACAGTGCCCGTCTGTCCAAGTGGTCTGTCCTGCACACCTCAAAGTTTAGAAACCTACTTGATGACTATTCAAAGCACCTCAATTCCTAACCACATCTTTTCATTGCTTAGCAGGTATCAGCAAGCCTATTAAACCCCTCCTTGGACAATGGCAGATTGCCATTAAATAAAAAGGCTGATGATATGCATTATGGAGTGAGCTCTTTCAAGATTATTTGCAGTGAACTTTGACAATCAAAAAGAGAATTACGAAATGGGAAATGCGAGGCAAACTGTGGCCTATAATCTTTCCTTCCCATCAGCCAGTGGTAAACAAGTTATTTCCACTCATTTTCTTGCGAGGGTAGCAACCTTTTGTTCAGGTCTCCACCTTCTCTGTACCTGACAGCACTAACGAATGGTCTTGACCCAGATGATTTAAAATGATTTAAAAATTATTTTTAAATGATTTAAAAAGACATTCAGATGCTTTTTGTTGCACACTTGCATAATGCACTTTGCAATATCAACCTGACCTTTTCCTTTCAAGAGCTGAATGCAAAAGCTGACAACAGCCCTGCTGTTAAATGTCAATACCTGCCATAGGACTCGCCAGACAAACTAAGGAGATGGCATCATGTTCCTGACACTTTAGGCAAACCCAGGACTCCAAGACTAGTTGGTTGCCTAGCTAACAAGCAAACATGGTCTATCTTCAAAAATCTGTTAACTCGTGATGAATTATATCCTGGAGGACACATGTTGATGTAAAATGGGAAAGCCATGATATTATTGATAGATATTTTTAACCATCCTGTAGGTCTCTAAGCAAGGACCGTTTCTTTGCCATGTACTCAAATAAAAATCAAAAATCAATTCATAAACATTTTCTACAATTTCTATAACAGATAAAACTGGCAGCACTAACAGGGTTTTAATATTTTGATCTGAATTAAAATGATCGCTATGTAGGCTGTGACGTTCAAAAGCTAAAAGCACCATTATTTTACAGACTGTCATGATACTGTACTCTGCTGTCCTGTGATGAGTTTTGTGGAAACTGTAGTTCCCCTTGAGTGATTTTAACAGATGTAGGAAATTATTTTCTCAGCTGCGAAGGTTGCATTATTGCAGCACTTTCTTAGATTCTGTACTGAAGTGAAGTTTTATCAGCTCCATTATGCTTCACTACTTTACTTTTAGATTCAAGTTTTCAAACTGAAAAAACACCCAGACCAATATGAGGTCAAGGAAGGTCATTCTAGCTTGTAAGTTCTCTTTACTGAACTTCGAAAAATACCAGTTCAGAAATACATGAATATTGGATTGTTCATAAAGATGCAGCTGATACTCACAGCAGCAAAGGTTCCATTCCAGATTTGGGTGGACACGTTCACAAAGTACTCTCCCTTCAGCATGATATCTTCCAGTTTGCATGTGATGGTACTGCACTTCACATTCTTACAGTTCTTCCAGGGGAAACAGTGGGGAGAGGCAACGTTATGCATTAAAATTACATTTCAAAAACCATTATTTTAACATCCAGGTATTTTTGTCCTTGCCTTTGCCATTCTATACATACAAATTGAGTGCTTGCAGGCTGTGAAGAATGTGCATTTTTTCTTCTATCTAAAGGAGATCAGTATGTGTGAGAACATCCATCGGCTGAACCGCACTGTAAATGAGGGACGCCACCCCATCACAGCTTTCTTTACAAGTACAGCAATGGGATTGTAAGGATTAACTCTGCATCCATGTCCTGCTTACTGCAGCCCAGAGTCTTACTCACCAGTTCTTTGGAAGCTCTGAAGTCCTCTTTTGTGAAAGATGGAGAATAAGGTCTTTTCCCTATTTGCAGTGGATTTATCTGAGCTTCACAAGTAACACCTCTGGCCTAGGAAAGATGGCAGGAATGAGACTGGATGACATCATACTCAGGACTTTATAGTCATTGTAATAATATGTATTTCTGGGATGAGACAGTAGCTGTGAGAGGCTAGATTATGAATTATATAATGCTGAATTCTTTAGGAAACTAAGAGAGATTGTATGTAGTTTTGGCCAGAATTAAATAGTTCTTACGGTAATTTTTTTTTTGCCATAGATGGGCCTGATCTAAAAATTCCATTTTCACAATAACTTTCCCAGGAACTTGGAGAAAGACCTAACTGAAAAGTTCTCCAGAACCATACAAAAACTCTACTGTGGATGTAAACATGTTCCACTTCTGCCAAGTATTAGGCTAGTGTACTGCTCACAACGTGGTCCTCCCTTTATGAGGAAGGGACAAGGAGAAAGAGTGTGAATTCTCTGAAGGGAGGTAATTATGTTTATGCTACTGATTGACTCCAAAACACAGTTCAGTTCCACACCTCATCTGTGGTGACTGCCGTTAGATACATCAGTGGGTTGTCTCTGTTGGTCAGTTCTGGAAGATAGATTTTTACAGATGCCATCTTTACTGGGATACTTCCTGTTGCTATCTGCAAAGCAAATAGCGTGGAGTTAATGCTCACATATGCATACATTATTTCAAATAGCAATAAAATAAAAAAATCATGGATGAGTATGGAAGAACTGGACTCCTTTTGCATCAAAATTTTTTGTACTCAGACAGTAGGGTAGTAATTATGTGAACAGTGAAGCAGAAAGTGTACTGTGTAACTTCTTTGTTTCTGTCTGTTTCATAGCAAAGCTCATATTAGCTGCATGAAATGTGTTCTGAAAAGCAAATATTCTGCCACAGCCAATAGGCCTGTTTAGTCCTATGGAAATTTAAGTTTCTTCCACGTTGCATGTTTGGATCTAAGTTTTTTCCTGAGTTATGCAATAAGTGCTGTGATTTGGCTAGTTCTTACATCTGGTTTGAGCACTTAACCCTTGCCAAACTGCAAATTTCAAAGTCCAAACCTGTGAAGACTTGTTTTCCTTTATCAAGTTGGCAGAAGACTGTGAAAAAAACCCGTCTAAATTGGCCTAAAGTTAAGCATTAACAATCTTCTAGTATGTAAACAGTGCCGGACCAATCCCTCCCCCATTCTACTCGTGCAGTAATTGCAAATGTCATCCTTTACGTTATGAAAACTCTAAGCATTTATTCCCCAGCTATTTGCAATTTTTCTTCTTAGTTGACCTATTCAAAATCAGACAGTGAAGTCAGGAGTGTTATTTTCAACTAGATTTTGTGAGCAGGCTACAGAGGGAGCTAAGGTAACTTCTCAAACCAGAACCAAATACATTTACTAACCTTAACTGAAAAGTTGAATGTGGGGCCAATATCTTCAAAATTATTCACAATGGAAGGAATGCTATGATCAGAGTATACTTCATAGAAGTTGATGTTGGCAAGCCTGGTTAACAACCAAAAAACAATACATTTCAATTTGGCAGCTGCTTTGAAAACATATGTTACTGGATATGCCTTTGTGAAACAGGTCAGGAGTAGAGCCAGAGAAAAAAACCAGTCACTTGTACTGCTGTCTGAATTTTACAAAGTTGGTTAAGAAAAACAATTTTACAAAGTTGGTGCATGAAGCCCAAGGCTGGAGTGAGCTTGTGAAGTTAAGACACTGTGGAAGATGCAGGCTCTGCTCAGGCTTCTGCACCTGTAGTGTTTCAGTACCATACTGCAAGCTTCTTCCCTGGTTGCAAACTGCAACTTTCAGCCTTGCAGTCATCTCCTTCCTCAGAAAGACCCCCATCAATAGTACTTTGGTACATCTATAATGGCAAATACCAACAGACTCTGAGGGAAATCCTGAGGCTTAACATCATAGACCACAGAAAAGAGTGTGTGCAGTCTCACAGAGGTACTTCCTATTCAGTTATAGTCCTCCATACCATACTGAGAATCCCTTTTAATCCTCCATACTTCCTTCCATTGGCCCTTTCCTTGAAAAGCCTCCTCAAAAGACTCCAGCAAAAAGCCATCTCACGTTTTCTGCTTCCTTAGTTCTGAAGACTCCAGTTCTTCCAAGATACACAGTGTCAGCTTCCTTGTCCTTGAAGGAGTCACTGGCAAGACTGATTCCTACAGCTTCTCCATGAAGCTCTGGAGATTATCCCTAGAAAGGCTTCACTTCAGCAAGCCAACACGTCTTTACCCACATCTGTATTTTAAGGGATTTCTCCTCAGCTACATTATGTGCCTTTAATTATCTCCAGGTAAATACTTCCCAACTCAAAGAGTGTATTATACCAAGACTTAGTAAGTATTTTACTTAGTTCTTTTATATTGATTATCTCCAAAATAACTATGTAATCCTTTTCTGGCTGTAGGTATTCCTTCATGCCATGGATTGCACGTGAAATTGCATTTTCTCATGCTCAGGAGATGCACCTGAATTCAAACCCCTGTTTTTCCTTTTATAGACTCCATGCCTCACCTCCTCTGAAGCACTGCATTTCAGTTCATATTTCTCAGCTAATTAAATATGCTGATTGAAGTTTGGACCATCTGAATTTCCTAGGAAGCTGCTTAAATTGTTGTGCTAGTCCCCTGTACAGGTGACAACCCTGCAGTCTTCATGCTGCTGCTACCTTTATTAATAAACGCTGCTTCCAATGAGGTCTCATGCAACTGTCTCTGGGATTTGAAAGAACTTGCACTTCAGACTCAAATGCTGCTCTGCAATTCAAGTAGTCTCAAGAATTCTGTATGACTTTATAACTGGTGCACCTACTCATAATGCAGGGCCTCAAAATACAGTGAATCCTCTCTGTATCGCAACTTCTCCTTCAAGACCTCGCCCATTTGCGAAGCAATTTTTTCGCAAATATGATTTAGCCGTCTGAGAGCTCAGCTGGCTGAGACATGCGCAGTTTGACTCTGCTCTGCCGAGGGGCTGTGCAGCGGTGCCTGTGGGGTGGGACTCACCCTGCCCTGCGGGGAGGTCCCTGAACCGGGGAGACTGCCTCATGAAAGTGAGGCAAGCTGTGTGCTGGGAGGGGGCTTCTGTTCCCCTGCCCTCTGGGGCTGTCTGGGAGTGCTGCCCCTCTCTCACGGGACCGGTGGATGTTAAAGGGAAAGAAACTCCTATACCAACCTGACCCTTCCACCCCCCCACCCCCACAGCGGCTCGGGCATGGCACGGGGCGGCTCGGGCATGGTGCAGGGTGGCTCGAGCATGGCTCGGGGTGGCTCGGGCATGGGGTTTAGAGACCTGCGACACCCTGACCCGCTTCTGTGTGCTCTGCTGAGACCCCGCGTGAGCCCTGGGGCCAGGCCGGGCTGGGGGGGGGGGGCAGCGGCATGAGGTTTGGGCTGCAAGCCCACATGGTCACAGCAGCTGCTCAGAAACGGTTCCCTTTGCTCGCTTGTGCCGAGAGAGACAAGGAGAAGGAGCAGAGAATTGTCCGCACCGCTCCAGGGTTCCGGGGGGTGGGGCAATGGGTGTGGCCTGCATGCATATTAACGACCTGCAGTTCTTTGCGAGGTTAGGGTTTCGCGACGGCATTGGCCTGTCCCTTTCCTCGCAATGGAGAAGGTATAACCGTATTCTGAAACTGCTTCTGCAATGGAGGTTGTAACACTAACCCACTCTACTGTGGTCCCTATTCCAGCTCAGGTCATCTTATGCAGCAGACAACAGTTCTTGTAGCTATGGTGATCTCTGAATATTAATTTCACGAACCCATTTTTGCTGTGAATTTTTAAGCAGCTTTCTCTTTTTCAAATTTCCGTCATTCTTTGAATAACTACTGTTTATTTTCTATCAACTTGTATTTACTAACTTTTCAGTGCTTTGGGATGCAAAAGCATTTTTCCACCAAGAATTGGTGACCAAATGCATCAGCCACATGTAGTTTATCCTAGAAATTCAGTACTTAGGAAAGATAAATAAATACTTACTTAGTTGAAAAGTAAAATATCCTACCTTGATCTGACAGTCGAACCAGTATCTTTGTTTCAGTTCTACTGTAAGTTAAACTAACTGCAATCATTCTTGTGTGCAACAGTAACAGACTAATTATAGTTTGAATGCATGACAAACCACCAAGGGTTACCAGGGCCCAAGAGAACAGGTTTCAAGTGCCCAATATGAAGATCAATGATAAAGGGACTTCTGTTGGTCTCTCTCTACCCCTGCCCACTCAGCTGATTCTCCTTACAAATCACCCCTCCCAGAGTAAACGATCCCTCTTGCAACAGCCTCGGTTTGCCTTTGGTGTAGAGGGGAAAGGGCTGGCACCAGGTAGGGAAGGGGTATGTGTGAGCCATGTGAATCTCTCCAGGTGCACAGGAGAGCAAGGTGTGCTGCTTCCAATGCCAGTGCAGCTGCAGTAGGGGGAATCTGCCACTTGCACTTCAGGTTTCAGTTGAAATCATTTCTGAAAATGTTAAGAAGTTTATATTTTTGGTCCCAGTTCAGAAGAGTTGTTAATTTTTTCCTTTTTTTCTTCCCCTCCTTTGCTGAGAGTTTAAGCTAGGGCGTATTTTTCCTATTGCTGTTATTCTTTAGTTTTGATCACTCCAATTCCAGATTTGATCCACTTGAACCCAGAGGCTCAACCTTATTACAAAATATTTACATTATCAAAACTACAAGCACTGTTTGGCTTTTATACCACTTTCATTCACGTGAGCATCTGTAACAATTGTGTGAGGTAAACCTGGATACCCAGCTTCCATAATTTTTTACATATACAGTTGTTGGAAGAACATACAAATCTGCTACTACTGATGAAGTGGGAATTTGTGACTTCCAAAATGAAAACAAAATTTTCACTACTTTTTCAGTGGTCTTTCAAGATTGTTGCTGTATTAAAGTACCTTGAAAAAATGACAGTTACTCTTCACATTATTCGGCATACCTTGAGAGGTGAATTTCTGCATCATATCGCAAAGGAATTGATAAGATGACCTGGTTGTCCAGTTCTTCCTGTTCCTTACTTTCGCTGTTCATCAAAACACATTTCAGTCAGGTATTATAATATTGTTTAGTAAAAATAAAGGATTAATACCTCACTTGCTTTATATTATTACATACTTTACCTCAAAGCACGTAAACTTAGATGTGCCACATTCTGAAGATTTTTAAGATTAAAATCAAAGCTAATATCAAAGGATACCTATGGAAGAGACAAAGAACATACTGAGTTGAGATAAAACATCCAAAGGACATAGCAAAATAATACATCATATGTGCAACAGCAGAACTGTATCTGAATTCTCCACAGATTTCTGTATAATATTTCAGCAATTTCTTACTACTCCAGAACCACATCTTGAGTACTGTGTCCAGTTCTGGTCTCCCCAGCTTAAGAAAGATGTTGAACTACTCGTGAGGGTCCAGAGAACGGCTATAAGGATGGTGAAAGGACTGGAGAACAAGCCCTGTGGGGAGTGACTGTGGGAGCTGGGGTTGTTCAGCCTGGAGAAGAGGAGACTCAGACATGACCTGATTGCTGTTCACAGCTACCTGACGGAAGGTTGCAGTCAGGTGGGTGTGAATCTTTTCACTCAGGCTGATGTCACCAGAACGAGAGGACATGGCCTTAAGCTGCGCCAGAGTAGGTTTAGGCTGGATGTCAGGAAGAGCTTTTTCCCAGAGGGAGTGACCTCTCATTGGAATGATCTGCCCAGGGAGGTGGTGGAGTCAGCATCCCTGGAGGTGTTTAAGAAAAGACTGGATGAGGAACTCAGTGACATGGCCTAGACAATGGGAGGCTTGGATGCATGGAGCATGGTGCCCATAGCTCCAGGGTTGTGGGTTCGATCCCTGGGTGGGCATTCGCTTTGGAGTTGGACTATATGATCCTTGTGGGTCCCTTCCAACTCAGAATAACCTGTGATCTTCTTAGCTCATGTTTTTCCCTACAAGTCGGCATTCTTACACAAACATGACCTATTTTCATTTTAAAATTGCACACAACTAGCTACAAGCTGCAACAAAAAGTGTTCAGGATTCCTTCGATTACATGCTTTTAAGCTCAAGCACTGATAGAAGCTTTGTGTTCACTCTTTTCTGCCATTTGTTCCAGCAGGTCCACTTTGAGCAATTCCATTAAAAATTCAGAACAAACAACTTTTTATATGCAATTTTTTCCCTTCTTTATAATTCTACATTCCCCAGCAAAGAATATAATGTTTCTATTCTTTCTATCAAGTTTCTTAATGCTCCAGTTGATAGTGGCTGGAAACCTGTTCCTGTTCTGCCCTTGATGAACAAGAGATTTAATAAAACCATAGGTTCCATAAAACCATGGATATCCTATGCTTTCTGTATATACAGTGAATCCTCTCTGTATCGCGACTTCTCCTTCACGACCTCGCGCATTTGTGATGTGAATTTATCGCAGTTTTGATTCCACCATTTGCGAATTTATGCTGCTCGCGCATGCCTAGTGCCTCTGCTCCACCGAGGGGCAGTGCCGGAGCTCCCTGTGGATCTCGGGGCTGGGAGGGGGTCTCCCGAGTCAGAGGGGGCACAGAAACGGTTCCCTTTTCTTCCCCATGTTCAGAGAGTCCGAAGGGAGAAGCAAAAAAGTGCCCCGGAGCCCAGGGGAGTTCCGGGGGGTGGGGCAATGGGCGTGGCCTGCATGCATATTAACGACCTGCAGTTCTTTGCGAGATTATTATTTCGCGAGGGCTGTCGCCTCTCCCTTTCCTCGCGATGGAGGAGGTATAACTGTATATGAAAAAAGGTTGTGTGGGCCACCCATCAACAACAAAACAACACTGCTTTCTTGGAGTGGTGAGATTCACAGAGTAGGTGAGAGTTACCCCAGATTCACACTGCAGGAGGGATTTGATGGGAATTGTGCTCACGTCTCAGGAGCCTGTGCATGGTGCTCTACACTCTTCTGCGCCCAGCCTTCACCCTTCAAAAGTTATATAGCTGTAGCAGCATTTGAAAACTGGTTGTGACAAATGTACTTTGAGAGACCTTTTTTCTTTAATCTGGCAGGGAGTCAGACAAGTTTAACCCTTATTTTGCTTCTTCTATTGCCTCTGTTGTAAAATCTAAGAAAACCTCATCAGCAACAAATGCAGATTTAGAGGAAAACAGTAGCAAAACCAGTTTTTGATATCACTCAAGGTTATGTAAACATGCTAGCTGTACCTGTTGTCCTGTTCTGAAAACAGGATAGCTTATTTGGCAAACAACGGTACTTTGTGCTGTTCCTGTTTGACACGAGACTTCAGTCCCATCACTCTGCAGAGAAAACAGGCAAAAATGTCATCTTAGTGTCAGATTTTGATAAAGTAGAAAGGCAGCTCCCGGTCCACATCCTCAACAATGCATGTTAGAGTATACTATGGACTATGCTCCTTAGTATGAATATATTAAGCATGACGAAAATACTAAGGAGTAGTGAAAGTAAGTGTTATGGCAGTAATTCTTAGAGATGCAGAAGATTCGTAGGGCATAGGCAGAGCCAAGAGAAAGAAAGCAGAAAGGGATAAGGATTAGTCCCATGCAACTTCTTGTGACTTGTAATGATCTTGTTGGAACTTTAGGCTGGGCTTGGAAGAAGGAATATAGTTTAGAGTACAGGACACCTCCAGCATTAGCTTTTACAGTACTTTTTACAAAACTTTTGCAGACATTATCTACACAACCTTAGACCAGTTAAGTACCTTGAGTGTAGAAGTTAGTGTGCAAAGAGGAATTCTATCATACTTTCTGTAGGAAAACCTACAATATGTACTTTGCAGAATATTTGGCATGTCATTATCCTTACATTAAAGACAAACTCATAGATCATAGATATTTATCAATCCTTTAAAAAGAATTCATGAAAATGTACGATCTTTTGTAAAAAGCATTCCTAGTAGACATTTACCATTCATGAATTGTGCTTCTAAACAACTCCTCAAAACAAAACCCAGAACAAGACCAATACATACTCAGCTTATGCTTTTCTTCCTTCTTTGAATCAGGACACATTTTTTGTCAAAGCTTCACTTGGAGGCTGAAGTTCTTCTAAGCAAATGGGCTTTTAAAGCAAAAGAGAATCTCCGGTGTGGTCTTTTGGCAGGAGTGAAATGTACAGTGAAATGCAGGAGAAAAACTAGAGAGGCAAAGGCCCAGATGGAACTCAAACTAGCCATTTCTGTTAACGACAACAAGAAATGTTTCTATAAATACATCAACAGTAAAAAGACAGGCTGCAACAACCTTCTCTCCTTTTTGGATGCAGAGGGAAATATAGTACCTAGAGATGAGGAAAAGGCAGAAATACTTAATAACTTCTTTGCCTCTGTTTTTAACAGTAAGACACATTGCCTGTAGGACAACTGGACTTGTGGGCTGATGGAAGAAGTAGGGGTGCAATATAACGCCCCTGTAATCCAGGAGGAGGTAGTTAGAGACTTGCTGAGCAACTTGGATCCTCACAAGTCCATGGGACCAGATGGGATCCATCTGAGGATGATGAAAGAACTAGCAGATGAGCTCGCCAAGCCACTCCCTGTAATTTCCCAACAGTCC
>WEKX01012900.1:32121-49416 GCA_013390025.1 Pitta sordida
AGTATGAGATTTAACAAGACTAAGTGCTGGGTTCTTCCCTTTGGACGTAACAATCTCATGCATCGCTATCGGCTGGGGGATGAGTGGCTGAAGAGTGGTGAAATGGAGAGAGATTTAGGAGTAATGATTGACAGGAAACTTAATATGAGCCAGCAGTGTGCCCAGGTGGCTAAGAGGGCCAATGGCATCCTGGCTTGTATTAGGAATGGTGTGGTCAGATGGACTAGGGAGGTTGCCCTTCCCCTGTACTTGGCACTGGTCAGACCACATCTTGAGTACTGTGTCCAGTTCTGGGCTCCCCAGTTTAAGAAAGATGTTGAGCTGCTTGAGAGGGTCCAGAGAAGGGCGACAAGGATAGTGAAGGGACTGGAGGGCAAGCCCTGTGGGGAGTGACTACAGGAACTGGGGTTGTTCAGCCTGGAGAAGAGGGGACTCAGACATGACCTGATTGCTGTTCACAGCTACCTGACGGAAGGTTGCAGTCAGGTGGGTGTGAATCTTTTCACTCAGGCTGATGTCACCAGAACGAGAGGACATGGCCTTAAGCTACGCCAGAGGAGGTTTAGGCTGGATGTCAGGAAGAGCTTTTTCCCAGAGGGAGTGACCTCTCATTGGAATGATCTGCCCAGGGAGGTGGTGGAGTCAGCATCCCTGGAGGTGTTTAAGAGAAGACTTGACGAGGAGCTCAGTGACATGGTCTAGATGGTGGGAGGCTTGGATGAATGGAGCCTGTTGCCCGTGGTTCCACGCTTTTGGGCCTGATTCCTGGGTGGGCATTCGCTTGGGAATTGGACTAGATGATCCTGTGGGTCCCTTTCAACTCAGAATAACCTGTGAACAATTTTGCTGCACAACAGTATAGGGAGGTAGAGGGGCAGTCTCAGTGCTGTGTGTCGTACTTCTGCCAGTTCATTGTTCAGAATAATGCTATTCTTGGGCAGTGATGAATGCTATCCCTCCTCTCCCATCAGGGATTGCACCTCTCTAGTAGCAGCCTGACCACATAAGCCAAGCACTGAAGTCTGCATTTCATCATTTGTCAATTGTTTGAGAACAACAATTGAGATTATAGATATACTGCATTCCTCAAAATAGTATGTATAATTCCTTTCTTTCTCCTTTTCTAAGACAAAACTTGTTAGAGGAAGAGTTTCTGGTATAGCAATCACATCAGTCTGATTAACTGTCTAGCTGGAACACATGGCCTTGGCAGTAACACTATTTCTAGATCCAAATTCTGTGCTTTTAAAGAAGCATCATTGATGCTGCATGACTGATTTATCAAAATTCCCTGTGGCACAGAAACTGCATCAGGCATGTTGCTGAGAATCAAGGAGAAAATGTGGGTGCCAAGGCCTAAAGTGAGGAAAGATGACTGAAATACTGAGGTGAGGTCGAACTCAACAAGTTGCCAGCTTTTATGCTGAGTTGGCAGTATTTCTCCTTGACCTAAATAAATTGGTATGCTGAGAGAATAATTCTGGTATCCAAGAAAATAAATTGAGAGAGATGTTTGCATACACATTCTTTCCTACTAGGCACTACTAGAAAGAAAATTAAAAAAATTCTCAGAGTACCTCAAAAATCAGGGGCTATAACAGAAACAGTGAGTTTGGGTATCACGCACCGGTAAAGATGATGAAGCGAAAAACAAGTTGTCTGAAAATGTAGCCTGGATTCTGGTGTTATATGCATTTTCCTTTTTATTTCTCAATTTTATATTTAATGTTAGTCGTCTGTTTTTGCTGCTGACAACAAACTGTTGTTTCCTGTTGGAAAATAAAGTCCATTGTTGTAAATAGAGATACTGGAATAGCTGTGGATAAGGAAATGCGTAGCCCATAGCCAACAACAAATAGCATGCACGGCAAGATATTCCCTATATTCTGCACATTTAAATGCTCTGCTTTCTAAACTCATTCACACGAGAAATTCAGTGATGGAGTTCCCTAAAACCAAATGGAATTAGTATCTTCTGAAAATGCAGGCCCTTTATTTCTTTCTTTTTGGTCACAGTCACTTGGTTGAATTTTCAAGGGCTATACCCTGGTGGGAAGGTGGGCAGCAGCTTGAGGAAGAAGCAGCCCTGTCTCGGTGTATTTTACGTGTATGCATATATCTGAAATGATCCTGGAATATGTGATGCCCAGAATGGCTTGTCCACAGCTCACTATTGGCACATCCTACTGCAGGATCCTTTCTGCTCCCCAAAGGAAGGACCAAAAGTGTTGTTGCAGCTGATGCTGCTGCTCTGGTATTGTGCTCCCTTTCCCAACAGCAGCCAGTCTGATACAATTCTTCTAAATACTCACCATGCCCTCATCCCTAAGGTACCAACACTTGGGTTGTGCTAAGCTGACTAGAGTCCTATATTTGTGTTCCTGTCTTAACTATTTTTCCTTGTTTAGGTTTAGATAGTAATGCCCTTGCTTTTTTTATCCCTGGTATTTCTAAGTAGACATTGAACTAGAAAGGCATTCTCATCTAGAAACTGATCCAAAGCCTACAGAGAAACTGACTGGATAAAACCTAACACTGGACCCTAACAATTCCACTGATTCAGCTCTTACCCATCCTCTGCCTTTCGCTGAACATTCAGAACAAGATCACAGATACAAAGTTCATCTTCACCACAGTCTTTAACGAAAGGAATCTAGGAAAAACAAAAGCATTTATTAAATGACCTGCAGACACTAGAGGGCAAACACCAACATTCTTGGTTTCCAAGTAAGAAAATACCTCTGAAGGACAATTCCTGACATGTGAACAAGTTAACACCAAGTAAAATGTTGCTACATGTCAACTTATCCAGAAGAGTGGCACAGACAGATTATTGTCAACCCACAGGAAAGATGATGTAGTCCAAGTGGCTCCATCTTTCTTTTAATGTACTCTTATTGTAGGATAAACTGATCTAAAAGAATTCATCAAGTATAAGTTCACATCAACAGTGACATGGCTGAACGAACATGCTTGTTGTGCCACAGTGGCTGCTATGTGTGCGTGTGTGAGCAACCTCAAGCAGCACAGGCAAAAGTATAAAAAGAACTAGGGGACACCCTGCTATAAGACTTAAAAATGAGCACAAATTTTCATGTGCATGTACCTCTCTGGTATTTGTGGCGGCCACATATTACGGGTACATATAGCCATGCAGTTTTCAATATTAAGTCTGCATACTTACACTATAGGCTACAGATGCAGGAGAAGATATATCAAGGACAGGGCTGGAGGCAGGATTTGCAAGGCCAATGTCAATCCGCAAACTAAGTGAATTCACTGTATCTGAAGGTTCCTGTAAAACATGGTTGTCAGCACAGAAAATTATAAAAATCAGCAATTCTATTGTAAATTGAGAATGTGTAGTAAAATCATGCTCGCTCTAAACAAAACAAAAACCAGCTCAAAACATCATTTCTTGATGAAAATAATGTTGTGAGATTGACTAGTGTGGGCTCCTCCAGCTTAACAGTTTTCAGTGCCATTTTCATGACTCTGTATATCACAGTTGGTTGTAGGGCTAGGGGACATGCAGATTATCTGCAGCTGTAGATGCTGGCCCTCAAAAGCCATCACCAGGCAACTTTCATTCTCATCCGACTTGAGAAGTCAAATTCCTATTCCACTCTGCGTTACCATCACAAAGAGCAGCTGGGCCTGAGTGACACCAAAACACAATATCCTTCATGTTTCCTGTTTTTCTTCCTATTGGATGAATAATCTTCTAGCCCCATGGCTCAAGGCTCCACATGGCACTAAATGTGATCAACAAATCAAAGGTATTTGCATTGCAAAGCAGGAATTGAAATCCTCTACCTGACCTAGCATCAGGTAGTAGGACTTAGGGCAGCTCTCAGGGCTGTGTTTGGTCTTTGGTTCTAGAGAAAGATGGAGACCTGCTTATTTTTATTTTATTCCTTGGTGTATACCTTGAGCTAGAATGCACCAAGGTCCACCTGGAATGTTGAAATTATGAACTATGGGCTCTGTGTTATGCCAGAGCTGAGCAACAGATTAATAACTGTCTTTTATACCCTAAAAATCTGTACTGAAGTTGACAGTTCCTAGTTTTTAGAAATCATAATCTTACTAAGTGTTTTGCAGTTGGGGGGATTTGGGAAACACAAATAATGCAGTACACCATGCATGAAACTTACCTTACAGACAAAAAATTAATCAATGTCTTACACTGATCTTTCTTTTTTTTAAATGCAAGACTGTTTGCAATTGCACTTACCTGTACACTGAAGACATCATGAACACAATTCTCTTCACGGCGTACCACGAGATCCCTCTGCATGTACCTTTCATTGTTTTCTTTGAAAAATCCTCTAGAAGTCACTCTGGAGGACTGAAGATCTGCATCCAGCGTTGCATTGTACTTTATAGCTACAAGAAGAATAACAGTACATTTTTTTTCTGAGTATAATTGTCCATGATCTCATTACTACACTCATAGTGACCAGATTTTCCAAACCACATTAAATATTTCACTTTTCTCATAGCTTGCTAAATGCAGAGCAGTCTCAAAATGAACACATTTTCTCTTGTGTTTTCCAAAGCAGTCAAACAGGTTTAGATCCTGATATAAGTTCGGATCCACAGAGAGCACATTAAATGGCAATCAATCCAGACTCCACTGCAGATGTCCCAGCTGAGGCAAGAAGCCAGCCAGCAAGGTCAGTATCACTCTAGATAAAGGGGCCTTGCAGCAGTATCAGAGAACTCTAAGGAGAATAAAAAGAATCTGCATCATCTCTCCAATCACATAGTAATTTTTGCCATCTTCTCTTCATATTATGACTAATATGCTGTTGGAAGTTCATTGTTTTTTTATTGCTTGCAATTTTGAGTTCCTAAAGGCACTATACATACCACTGAACAGTCCAACTGGCTTATTCTGTGAGGTTTAATTTAAGAGCTTCAAGAAGGCCACTGCTAGTCTCAGAAATATTCCCTGTCCTCTGAAAAAAAGTGTTTTCTCCCACTGACAGCTGCACTGAGCCGATGGAATTTTGGGGTTTTTTTAAGAGAGAAGAAAAGTCTGCAGTCTGCTGTTGAAACCAGTGGGTTAAAAAAACCTGTCTTCTCACTAATGACATTTTCTGGGGATTGCTGAACAGCAAGGTTACAGCTGTCCTTTATACCATTAATTCCCCACTGTTCAAAGATTATGGAGCCAGTGATGAAAGTAGGTCTTAACAACACGTTCTTAGACACTTAAGTTTCATACTGATTTTACCATTCTTGACATTTAATCTAATATATCTTTAGATTTTCCACTACTCATTTGAATAATGGACTCCTGAGGAAATTAATATAAGACAAGCATTGAAATACTCTTACCCACTTGATTATTTCTCTTAGCAGGTCTAAATGTGGCTTGAAAACATATTTTGACAGTTATTTCCGTATTCTTGTTCAGCAGACTGATTTTCTCAGGTTTAAATGAGGCAATTACAGACACATTTGCAATGCTTCTTGACCTAAAAAATATTTTTTAAGGCTTAAGTTAAGGTTCTCAAGAGTGCTGTTTATTACTATCTGTAAATGTTAGCATTGGTTTTTTGGTTCCCAATGTAAACTTCTTTTAATGGCACTGGTAAAATTATTTTTCTTTGCATATATGTGAATTTGTTGATAAAGCAGATTTCAGTAATGATAATAAATACTTTGTCATGTCAAATTAATGGATAATCAATGTCTTTATCTTAATGCTCTATCCAATCCCTTAAGGTATCAGAGAACGAAGCCCTTGTCCTGTTTTCCAAATAAGTAATCTGCTCCTTTAGGGACGTTGCTGAGCTCCTCTGGGAAGATGAGGAAGAGTAATTCTTCCAATTTAACAATCTTATTTTTTAATAGATTTGTTAATAGATATTAACAAATCTATTTAACATTCTTATTTTTCAGAAAAACAACTTTCATGTAATTAATCAAGATTTTGAAGAACAGTTTCAAAGGAACCCTACATGTAAAAACAAACACTTTAATCAAAAGTGAAACTCATTAATCAGGCCAAATGCCAGAGTGAAAGAAGAATGAACATCTTCATTAATCAAATCTAAATAAATGCTGGTACTCCAAGGACTGTAATTTTCTTTAATGAAACTCCCAGCAGAAGCAGCAGCAGCAGTGGTCAAAGGTCCAAACTGACCATTCATTTTTAATTATCTTGTTTCATTATGAAAGAAGTAGCAATTCAGCAATGTTTTTCTTACAATGGGGAGCCTCAGAGGAGAAGACAGGCAGCAGACAGGAAAGGAAACTGTATTTGAATTCAGCTTCTCAAGCAAGGAGTGGAAACCACGCAGTACATAGGGAGGCAGACAATTCGAGCTTTGTGAAACCTTCCTATTTTATTTTGTGAAAGTACTCAGATTTTGCTGTGGCAAAGGCCATATGCCAGTAAAAATTTCTCACTAGAAATAAGGGTCAACTCTCTATTACTGCTCGTTGTCCTCACCCTGATGGACAACTCTCTCCGCCATATCAACCCACCAGCAAGTTGTGTGGGAGGTGGTTTCCTCTGTCTCAGGCTTAGCTATCAAAATTATACTGTGACTACTGAAGTGTACAACCTGCCATTACAAATTCTCACAAGCAAGCCGCATTCCCTGTTGCTATCCCTTCCCTCTGGACCACGTCTGCACAGCAGCAGTGGGCAGGGATATGTCCTGTCTCTCCCATCCCTGGTCAGGTGCCTTCCAGCAGGCTCTACCACCTGGATTCCTCCTACATGCCCTGGATCTGTCCCCTGTTCTGCCTTTGCTTTTGATGGTTTGATGATAAATGCTTAAAAGAGATTTAGTCTAATGCTCTTTTTTTCCATTAGGTATGACAGTAGAGATGAGACAGTCTGTTAGTTCTGAACACATGGAATGAAAGAGTTTTCTTGTTTGCCTGTTTTCCTGTTTAATTAAATGTTCAACTTGCATCTGAATTTCCTTTCTAATAAGAGTTTACCAACCATAGCAGAACCACATTTCCATCAGCACCAACTGATATGTCAGTTATGTCATCGTCATCTAAGTCTCTATGGCCATCTACTGATCTTCCAAAGAATTGGAGCTGTTGTCCAAAAACGGAATCCGATCCTAAAATTTTCTGGGAAAGAGAGTTTAATTACTGAGTTTGACAGAGCATTCTTAAGTCTGTAGATAGCAGCCTAAGCAATAGATTTTCAGTGATACTCACTGTACATACGACGTATTACTTAAAAAAAATGCATTGTGAATGTTTTCTCAAATGCTTATTAGCACTTCTTCCTCCCCTATTGGAGCAGACAACGGACTAGATTTTTCTGTGTTGGGAGTAGCTCAACTAACTGACTGCTGTATGCCAGCCAGATAGTGCTTACTGAAAACTTTTTCCATCTCACATTGAGCAACTCAAAGAATATGAAGCCTAACAGGACTTCTAACAAATAGTTTCTCCAACCAGGAAGTCTGAATGGAATGTGACAGTACTATGTATTACAATTACAGTATACATAAAGACCATCAAAATACTTTCCCCTTAATACTATGTATTTCTGATTTACAGACCTGATTTACAGACCTTCACTGCTGTACATCAACCCTAAAAACTTGAATAATGGGTGCCAAAATCATATAGGAAATTAGCTAACTTCACACTCAGGCATCAAAAAGTAAGAGGCTCAGACAGAGCATCTTGCAAATCCTTTTTCTCTCTATGATTCAGTTATGAGCACCACAATATCAACCTGGGAATGCTGGCAGCTGAAGGAAGGAGAGGCACAAAACTTGAAATAAGCTGTGGGAATAACAATACTCCTTTAAAAGGATGAAACATGAGCCAATTAAAACATAGAAACCCCTTAATTTTTCCTCTAGCAGATCTAAGGGCACTGAGTATTATACAACAAAATTATATACCTGAGAATATTTGGTCCGTATAGTCTTTTGAAATCCATTGTAAATGTAAATTGCTCCAGAGTTTTGGTTTTCCAGTGGTGCACCTATTACAACATCATTAAAGCCATCCAAATCAATGTCTGCAAGTGCTGTGATTGCTGATCCAAAGCGTGCATTTTCTGACCCCTGTGGACCTTCCAAGAGTTGTTGTTGATCCAAAATCCTCTTTAAAAATTAAAAAAGAAGAAACAGCAAAATCATAGCTATCATTGCACCAGACTGGACATAAGAACAGTATCTATGTGCATTGTTTTTTGTTTCTGTTTTCCAGTACATTCCCCTTGGACAGCTCAACACTGAATTCCTTCCCCATTGTATTGCCCATTCAGTTTGCATTATGTCTCAAAGTCTTGGCAAGAATTACACAGAAAAATCAAAGCATACTATGCAAAGTACTAACAGCAAATATAACCATATGTATGAAGCTTAAATGCTCTCACTGTCCTCATCTGACTGTTCTGAAAGTTTCACAATACATTGAAAAATACAGTTTCCAGTTTTGGATTACCAGTTTTTATGCAGAGGGAATGGAAATTATGTAACTAGACATAATTCTTTGAAACAGAAATGGAATTTCCTTACTAAACTAATGGAAAAAACATGTGTTCACATGGTAAACTCCTGACCTCTCCATTGCCAACAAAGAAAGAAAGATTGGAGATCTTTATAGTTAAATAATCCCATTTGCATTGGATTAAATGCAACCCTGGCAAGTAATATTTTCACCTTTAATCTCAATTATCACACTGCGCTTAAAAATTTAGAAATATGAGTCAAGTTATTTTAAAAATGACTAGAAAATATTACTTGTGCAACGTGGACAACTTGCACAAAGCCACGTTATTTAAGAAAAAAATCTCTTTCATTATTCTTAAATCAATTTAAAGTTAACATTTGACAATGACTAAAAGTTATAAGATAGTCTTCCAATTTATTTGGCTTTCAAAAGATGGGAAAAAAAATCCTTTCATTTTTCTTTTCTTCTGTATTTTGTCTGATACTACAGTCAATGTCAGGAGCCAGCAGTACCACTCTCAGCTCCTGCATCTGCTTTGAAATTGCTTTAGGGTAGTTTCCTGTTGCTGCAGGATGGTCTGACTATGATGTACTGCTGAAGAAGGTGGTCCTTCTTCTCTGTTTATTTGATTGCAATTTACCTAGTCAATAGGCCAAGTCTGTTTTCACTAATGGATAACAGATATTAATTTACCTTGCATATCCAGACATCTAGTGATTGACAAAAAGTGGCAGAGAGCTCAGGATGGTTAATACACATACATATTCTGAAAGCACCTACTACAAGTCTGAATAAAAAGCACCATTAGTCAGCTATGAGACAAATAACACAACTTCACTGAACAGAGGAGACAACAAGAGTAATAGCAATGTCAGAGTCTATGAAATTGTGCAGAAAAGTGGCAGAAGGGCGTTTCTTCAAATTGCTTTGGGAATATTGTCAGGTGTTGAATACATTTGCCAATATTTATTAGCAAAAGCCTTGAACAGGGCTTTTTGGAGATACGGTTAATGCCATGCTCTGTTAATGTAAAGCACCTAGCACACTGCCTGACATCAGGACTGGGAAGACACTAAGAGCACCAGGTCCCTGACCACTAACACTGTTTAGCTACTGCCTTGCTTACTGGCTCCATTTTGGTCTATTCCAGCTGGCTAATTCCCAGATTACAAGCACAAGCAGTTCTGGGGAAAGTTTGCAGCTGCTACTGGAAAGCAGAACAGGCAAGACAGTACCGGGAAGGCCTCCACCTGCAGGTCTTCTGAAGAATTAGGCTTGAACCATTCACCCCTGCCCTTATGCTACATCCCATACATCCACATGCTCTGTGTCTTTTTAGAAAAAAATCAAACTACTTCTAACCCTTTGTGAAGATTCACTTAACAGTGGCTTAGAGGTCCTGAAGAGACCAAAGGCCTATTAGCATGCATGTGTCCAGTCCGCTTTGGAAGAAGCTATCCCTAAGCGATGCTAGCTTGATCCCTTCTTACCTTTGTGATGGAAAACATGTATACTCTCCCTTCTTCTTTCTTCAGGTCATTCATAAACATTGGTGCACCCACAAGCAGCACATCTGTCACAGAATCCTTGTCGACGTCCACTGAACACACCACACTGCCAAAGTAGGAGCCAATCTGAAATCAGTAGTAAATGAGTCATGATTGTACGTGGATTTTGTAAAACATGTTTTAGCATCTAAGTCATATATCCAGGAATATTCCAACACTACGGAATGAAACTGCCTGCTGATGAATGAAATTACTATATAACATATTCCTGTGTTTGAAGAATCTTGTCATTACCACATGTCCACTGTTTCTGTCCATTAGCTGCTGCTGTGGCTTTACCACTCGGCAATACAAATGCCAACAGAGAGTAAGCTATGGAAGGTAAATTTTTTATATCTGTGAACATGAAACTAGCCAACCTCTGATCTACTCTGACATTTGTCTTGCAGATTAAAAAAGCAAACTCTGCTCTTTTCCAAATAGACAAAAGGAGACTGAGCTTCCAGATCTCTCTTCTGATGTTATCTACT
Source organism: Pitta sordida (assembly GCA_013390025.1). NCBI lineage: Eukaryota > Metazoa > Chordata > Aves > Passeriformes > Pittidae > Pitta > Pitta sordida. Next base: position 42,614 of record WEKX01012900.1, read on the forward strand.
GCACGAATTCTCAGACAGAGCAGAGTTCACTGAATATCCATCTCCCAGTTAGACTTGTTGACAGAATAATACTCGGCACTGGTCAGACCACATCTTGAGCACTGTGTCCAGTTCTGGGCTCCCCAGTTTAAGAAGGGTGTTGAGCTGCTTGAGAGAGTCCAGAGAAGGGCAACAAGGATGGTGAAAGGACTGGAGAACAAGCCCTGTGGTGAAGCGGAGAAGAGGAGACTCAGACATGACCTGATTGCTGNGTGTTTTGCCGGTGCTACGTCTGGCCCGCCCCACCTCGGTCCAACTGAGGTCGCCACGGTAGGTTCTCCCAGGGCCTGCCCTGGTCCAAGCGAGGGTAGCCAAAACAGCACCGGAGCACAGGGGGGCAGCCACAGAGCTGTGGCAGGGAATGCAGTGGAGATAGCCCCTGTCCAACCTGGCCAGTCCCCAGGGGAACAAAGGCACTGCTGCTTTTAAGGTTTTTTCCCTCGTAAGTTCTCACTCTGCTCCATTTCTCCACTGGTGCAGTTAATGAGTTAAAACATTACAGCATACTAACTGTATGTATACCTTTCTTGGGTTTTCTTAACTAAGAAAAGTACCCTGATTACCATTTGAATCTATAAGCTCTGCACGCTGTGGGACAGGGGCTGAGGCCACTGCTGCCTCGCAACCATTGCTGTGCCAACAGGGTCGGGCTGCTGTGCTGGGACGCTGGTGCAAGCCTCACTGGGGTGGAGGGGGGAGGGGGGTGTACAGGCTTTGCAACTCCACTCACATGTAAAAACTGGCCATGTGTGTCCCCCAGGAGGCAACACACCACGGCGAGCTCAGAAGTATACAATAAAGCCCCACAGTGCCTCCTCTGCTCACTGCAGCTCCCACAGCAGCGGCAGGAAAAGCCCGGGACTTGCTTGGGAGGTGGCATGGGCTCAGGGACCCGTTTGTCACAATTTCTGAGGAAGCCCCAGGAGGGGATGGGGTAGAGGAGACCCCCTTCGCTCCCCTGATTGCGTGAGGAACTTCTAGGAATGCCTGCAGCCAGTCCGGAGCTGGGGGGCACAGGGTGACCGGGAGAAAATTAATGAGCTGCCAGTCTACGCTGATGGAAGGCGTCATGGGGGAGAGGCATGACCCGCGGTACTGTGGTATAGGAGGACCAACGATATTATCTTTTACAACTAATTAGTTGACTTCCTAAAATACTCTTTAAGAGTTACAGTTAACCTTGTTGAAATTGTCTAGTGCCAGAGAAAAGTTCAAGTGAAGTCTAAATGCTTTGAAAGAAAGAGGAATTTTCAAAACAAATTGCAATTTACTGTTGGGCCGATAAAAAGGATGCCTAAAAGTCTTCATTCATGACCAAAATATACTTGCCTGCTCGCCTCTCTTTGATTGCACAATTGCAATGTTACCATCACTGTCAGCATCATAAACCACCACTCTGCCGGTGTAGTTGGATCTTGGTGCACCAGCAACAAAATAGACAAAATTCATAGTTGAAAGAACAGCAACAGAGTAACCTGGGGTAGAGGCCAACATTTAACATGTGAATTACAATTCATCAGTTTCTTATCCATAGAGACACAGAGCATAAGTCAATCTAGTATGTTAATCACAGAGAATGATCGTTCCAAGATGGGAAGTTATGCTGTCACACATGCATAAAATTTGCAATGTATTTCTGGAGAGAGCAAGGACACATAGATTCCAATTTGAAGCAGGTTTTCAGAATAACATGATCAGTAGTTCAGCCTATTCAGTAAAACACAGACCACAAAAATGTCACGTCTGAGAAGGAGATGTGAAAAAAATGTGCAAAGAGTATCCTTGGAAAGAAGAAACAAAAAGAAGCATGAGATGGACACTTGGGACAGTGTTCAAACTAGGGAGGAACACCTAGCTTCTGCAAAGCTTGCAGAACATTTTCCCACAGCTCACCAAACCACAGCCCAGTTCTGTGGCTGAACAGAACAGGCTATATTAATAGTTTGTCAACTGAAGTGTTGATTGAACTTCTTTGAACAGTTTAATCCTCATTACCATTATTCTAACATTATTTGGCTTCAGGAAATATTTTTAATACCTGCAAATATTTTAAACATGTATTAGCACTATAAATCTGGTATTAGTACAAACTTTACATTTCTGTGGTTTAATCATGCCAAATAATTTTTAACAGGAGAAAACAAAATCATCGTTTATTGGACAGAATATGCAGGACTTTAGCAAGCTACAGAACAACATGGGGAGCACACTCTAAAAGGATTATGCCTTGACATATACCAGTCTAATTCAGATTTTTGTTCAGACACTTTTTCTTGAGTGAGAACATTTTTTGTAGCTAGAAATTCATTCAAGGAGAAACAATAAAACAAAGTTTTATTTTGCAAGTTAAAGACAAACGTTCCTAATTAACAGCATACAACCACTTGAAGTGATAGAGTGCAGTGCAGAAGAGGGGCCAATCTAAGAAGCTGTGATATGCTGTCAGCTCTTTAACTTTGTGCTCCCCTAAGCTGGTGAGAGAGAGCTAGTATGGAGAGCTTGTAGTAAGGGACACAAGGTAGAAGGGAAATGAAGAGACAGAAAAGGCAAGAAGATTGTTTGTTCCAAAAAGATAAAACTCTAAACCTCTACTGTCATGCAGAGAAAGGAAATGACCTGACCTTTTAAAAACTATTATAAAAAGGAGTAAAGGAATGCCTGAAGAGCTCACACATGCAAAAGAGCTACTCCTCATTTGGTTGGGTTTAGATTTAATTTAGTTGAATTTAATTTAATTTAGATGAAAGTAATGCTGAGTTATAGAGGAAGAGTATGTTAATTGCAAAAATATAATCTTATTAAATAACTTGAAGAGTTAAGAAAGTCATAGGTGCTTAATGTAGTAGCCTTATTCAGAGGTGAATCACCAGAACAAGCATGTCAAAGGTTTGCAGAAAACATTTCAATGAACTGAGAATACAAATTGACTAGCTTTATCAGGTCACAAAAATGTGTCAGAAAATGCATATGAAGATTATAAATAAGACCTCTATTAAATAGCAGCAATATTTCTAAAACTATAATGTGGGTCCCTTCCAACTCATAATTTTCTGTGATTCTGTGTGATTCTGTGATAAATAGAACTGGAAAATGCCAAGGAAACAGCAAGCACACAGGAAACAATAGCAAATCAATCTGCTTCTCATTCATATGGAACTGGGGAAAAACATACAAATATTATAACAGGAGGGACCCATAATGATCGGTATGATTCACTAAGCAGGCTTTTCACTCCCGTGATTTATTATGTCTCTTTAACTGTGCTGCTTTTGGCAGGGATATAGTTAATTTTCTTCACAACAGCTGGTGTGGAGCTGTGATTTGGATTTATGCTGGAAACAGAATAACGTTGATAATACAGGTCTGTTTTAGCTACCACTGAGCAGTGCTCACACAGGATCAAAGCCTTTTCCTCTCCTCACACCACACCTGTGAGGAGGCTGACGGTGCACAAGGAGTTGAGTGGGGACACAGCCAGGACAGCTGACTCAAATTATCACAGATATATCCCATCCCACACGGCATCACACTCAGCATATAAAGTTGGGGAAAGGAAGAGAAGGGGAATGGTTGGTGTGATGTTTTTTGCCTTTCCAAGTCACTTTTGTATGTGATGGAGCTCTGCTGTCCTGCTCGGAGGAACAGGTGAATGAATCCCTTGTTTTGCATGCATGACTTTTGCTTTCCCTATTAAACTGACTTTATCTCAACCCATAAGTTCACTCAGTTCTACTGTTCTGACTCTCTCCCTGATCCCACTGAAGGGATTGAGTGTCTGTCTGGGGCTTAACCGCCAACGGGGGTTAAACCACAGCAGTGTACCACATTGATATGAGTAGAATTTAAAAATATACTGAAGTTTTCATTCAATGAACTGTTAACCAGTGAATAAAATATTTTTCAACTGAAAATTCTTCTCATATTTTCAATTGGTTCTAAGCAGGAATCTGGCTAGAGGAGAATTTTCTAAGTTCTTTAATATTTTAATTAAGGTTTAATATATTTCCAGATTTGTATTTCAGCCCCTTACCTAAATATGAGCTATGATTTCTGTCCTGTAAAATCTTCTCAAACACATGGCTTGGAAAGGTGGTGACTCTCTCTGAAGACTCCTGTACTACTGTTCCACTCCAGTCATAGGCCCCAACAGCACCCAGCAGCAGAACATCCTTTAGAAAATAAAAGGAAACAATTTAGAACAATGTACCTGATTTAGAAAAAGACTGAGCAAATCTGCAATTGTTGCAATTAATTTCCTGTATCGCTGTGTTCAGAGCAGTGTTTTAAATCTAAAGACTGCAGAAAATTGAGCTGCTTACAGTTACCACTTACACTCAGGACATAGCTGCCCTATTAAGAGGGATTACCACCCCTATACTGCATGAGGGCAAGCGACTGCTTTAGTTCCCACAGCTTGCAACCCAAGATAAACCTGGTCTATTTAAAAACGGTGGTAATTTCCTAACTCTGTCTACCTTAGGGTTGGGCTTGCTAAATCTGTACTTCTATGCACTCATGCTCACCAAAAGACAAAAGCTGTTAGAAAAAAATAAAACCCTCTTTTTGACAACAAAAGTGCCAATGACAGCACAAAAAGGTAATGGAAATAAATACAGAATTTCATTCCTTATGCAAGGAGCTATTCTTGAGAGAACAGTTAAATCTAAAATCCAAATTAATGTGGCTTATTAGACAGAATACTTCATACAGAAATACTTATCTTAGACTTGTACACAGAAAACATAGTTCATTCAAATTATTAAAGTTCTTCACTGAACTGAGATACTGTTACAGAAACTACAATAAAACTGCATGTGCAATTTTCCTGAAGGAATGCAGAGATATTTCTTACTTCCTAGCATTAAGTGCTTTATAATTTAAAGCTTTAATTTGTTCAAATAAAAAGGACTTTTCAAAAATTACTTCATTCACCTTTAAGGGCTGTGAAAAAGAAAAAAATCTTCTAGTATTTTCTCCTGAAAGCTTATTTAACCACACTTGAATTTTACAAAGAGGATGTATTTGGTCAGGATAATCATAAAATTGATAGGTTTAAAAATATATCTGATTTTTGTTATTTCTAATTGCTAAGTGAAATATGATCTAAAGAAATATTGTTAATTTTACAATTAATACATTCTTTTCAACTTGATTTATTTATATTTTAGTGACTACCTAGAAATATACCAGCCTTAAAATACAGTTTAAATTTTTCTGAGTTATTCTACTCCAGGATACAAACATGGAACAATTTTTCCTGCTGCACAAACTGAGAAATCACTGAAATTGTATTAACACATCTCAAAATCATTACATGAAAGAAACTGTTATTGAACTTTACATATTAATGTATATTTTTTCGTTTTAGAGGTATAAACCATCTATTAGTAGCATTCAAGTTAAAAAAAAAGGATAATTTGACATTCTCCTGCTCGTAAAAAGATCTTAAAATCAGACATTGTGCTTTATTACTGTTAGTTTATTGCACTCATGTCTACATAATTATATCTATGAATATCATTAAATAATGAAATTCACATACCTTTTTTTGTGAGTAATATGCACTGAAGCCCACCTGTGACATTTCCATCTGGAAAGTATCACCTTGATCTGTACCTGGGTAAAACAGATACCCGCAGATGGTTACCGTACAGAACCACACAAGATCTAATCCTGCTGTCTCTGAGTTTAGCTATATAGGGACAGTATATATCCAGCCATTCTGCTAAAGCATTTACAAAGAATGGAAATCAAGAGTTGATAAACTATATAAAATTCAGAGGATTTAATAATAAATTGGTAAGATGGAGCCATGATGCTATAAATCTCCTAAAAAAAAGGGTATTAGTCTTCTACCCTTTTTTTTTTAAGAGATTTATATGATAGCGATTATTTGAATCAGTTTGCAGGGTCTTGTCACTGTGGCTAATCTTTTTGTGTTTCCTAGGAAGCATTAATAATACACTGAAATTACCAGCTTTAATAACTGTATATATTCACAGCCATCAAATACAATATGAAAGTTTATTGTTACATAGGACTTAAAAAACCTGTCTTGAAAAATACTGTGACATCCAGGAAAATTTCCTAAGCTAGATGGATGGGAATTCAGTGGGAATACTCAGGAAAACTCAAGATGGGGAGCTCAACTTATCCCCTCCTCAGACTAGCAACATGGCACCATGGATGGGGTGACAGAGAAAAGATGTTTCACCCTGAGCACAGGAAGACTGTGGTCATAATAAACTCCTCAGGTCATACTGAGGGCAGATTACACAACTCTGAACGAAGCATGGTCTGAATTTACATTACAATTTAAGAGCTGCCTTTTGGGGTGACAAAGTATCTCTGAGTCACCCCTGGAACCCCTTCCTACAGCATACAGGAGCGTGGGTGATGATAGCGATGAAGTCTGGTAGGCACCACATGGATTGTATTACTGTAGCTTTTTAGTTCTGTAATCAGTAACCAAGTCTTCTGGGTTTTGTTTGGTTGGTTTTTTGGTTTTATTTGGTTTGGGGAGTTTCTTCTAAATTAACAATTACTTAGCATTCACACTAGTGAAGCTGACAAGCATGAAGGTACCTTTACTCCAAATATATATTTCCAAATACATATCTCCAAATATATATAGCGCCAAATATATTTGGATGCATATAGACATGACCCCAGTGGCTGAAGCCCATGACTTGATAGCAATTTTAATCAACTGAGGAATGTTTTCCACAAACTGCAGAAAAGAACTTGATGCTACAGCTTATTAG
>WEKX01012900.1:49454-67241 GCA_013390025.1 Pitta sordida
GAACACCTGTGCAAACCAGAGCCCTCCTGGTGAGCAGGGAGCAGCCTGCAGCTCCAGCTATCCATTATTTTCACAATACTAATCTAAACTGAAGCTAAATAAAATCCTTAGCTCATCAACTGAGACAATCTGACCTAATTTTTCAGAGACATTGAGTATTTTACCTTCTATACTAAAAATACGCTCTCCAAGTGTTCCTGCCTCCTCCAGCAGTGCAGCCTCAGATGACACATTGAAGAAATATTTGTCTGTTGGGTGACTAGCAATTCCCTTGATTTCTTTAATTAAGTTTTTAGTATCAAGTTCATTCCGGATTAAGTATCCCAAAACCTTGGGTAAAAACCAAAACAAACAGCAAAATAAGAGTGAAAGAAATCATGGTGTTAATTAATTTCCATCTGTGTTACTTGAGCAAATATTCTACATATTAAAAAAAGGATTTACCTCCATTCATAGTACTGAATTGCTTATCAGACTATGTTTCTATTCAAGGGACTATTCAGACAGGAAAAACATAAAATTATGGCAAAAGACAAAACCACTTAAATTGCTCAGGCAATACTAGTCTTGCTTTTTAAGCCAGTAAAGAAGGCAAATATTTCACTAGTTTGTAACAATTCATATGACTTTATTTCAGCCTCACCAGGTGCAACAAGGCATGCATTTTATACTGTTTATGTATAGAACAGGCACTTTCATACATACACAAGAAAACATTCTTCCAAAACTGCAGTAATGTATAATTTTAGTATTACTTACAGCAATGCCAAATCTGGTTATATTGTCTTCATTGCATTTACCTATCACTGTTTTCAAGTTGGAGCCATCATGTGATTCACCGTCTGTCACAACAACCATTACTTTTGTGGCTGTGGGACGTCCTCCCGATTCTGGTGAGAAGGCATACTGTCTGTCATAAAACATTGAATTTATCACATGTCAGTCTATAATGGGTGAAATTCAGAAATACACTGCAATAAGGATGTCCATCACTGGCTTAGAACAAGGTGCTTCTGTGTTGCACTTTGGAAGGACTGGATAGTATTTCTGATAGAAATGTAATTCCAGGAAAAAGTAATTTTGTACAAATACGTACTGCTAAACAAAAAGGGGGTTTTGTCAGAACTGTTACAGTTTCGTGACATCAGGAATTGGTATCACCAAGTTCACACAAAAGTGGAGGAGAATCAATAATAGGATCCTCAGTATGACTGCAGAGTCTGCTCTTAAACAAAATTTTCAAGGCCATTTGATTCAGCATGTATTTTGGTCTAGAGTTCTGTCTTTGATTCATCTTCCTGTTGAGAAACAGACCTGGTTTGTATATGTATTCAGAGTCACAGAACATTGTTTTAAGTTTTTCCTATTTTTCATGCTGCTGGCGCTGCAGTGACAAACTGACAACAGACAAGAGAATATATTTTCCCTGCAACCAAACAAAGCCTCACCTGCAAACACATGTTACTGGGTCTGCTGAATCCCTGGATAAACTTTACTTCTTTAAATTGTTTTGTATCTTTCTGAAAACCTTGTGCATTGTGTTTGATGCATGGTCATGTTTAGACATCTTGTGACAGAACAAGCAATTCTGCTGGGTCTCAGAATTACTTTAATGAAGAGTTTAACCCAGTGGCTAACCGCATACTTTTCAGCAGGTCTAGTCTACATATTCCTGCACCTTTCTTCATGAGACACTGTAAATGTACCTGAAAGGTTCTGCCTAGTGCTGGGAACCTTCTCAGAGGCCCTGAGCACATGGTCCCCCAGTGGGAATGAAATTCAGGTTGTTCTCATTGCTGTGTGTGTAAGTTACAACAGTTGCACACCCATCATTTATATGCCTCACCTTGCATTGTCAATGGCTTTGAAAGTATTAGTGAGATCTCCTCCCTTCTGATACGTTTTCTCCATTGCTTTAACAATCTCATCCTTTGTTTGATAAGTATTCAAGTTGAAGACTACACGGGGATCATTAGCATACTGAATTAAACCCACCTATGCAATAAAAGAATTATGTTAGATTATCATACATTACAATTAGTTACATAGAATCATGATGCTTACTTATGTATCAGGTTGGATTAAAGCCCTGCAAATTCACATGAGTTATAATTTCCTTTCAACACATAAAAAATAATATTAACACATGTAGAAGGCAAAGAAAGCTAAAGTGCTCTTGCACTTTTTATCATTTATTATGGACTACAATATGTTAAAGCAAAAAATCTGAAATAGTAGACATTAAATGTTTGCTTTGTTACTTCTGAAAGAGCTGACAGATAGCAATAATATAAAGAGCTCTGGACAAAAAAAGAGAAAATAGCAAATATTGTACAAGCTGACAGCACCTACTCTGACCTCTTCTAAGTGAGTTCTAAAATTTAGTTACTTCACAGCACTGCAAACCCTTTTTATTTTTAATACAGATGAAGGTAAAAACTTATGTGAAAAATCTTACGTACATTAAAAAAGAAAAAAGAGATGATGCTAAAGGTAAGGTTCAGAAAGAACTGTACAAGAAGCCTAGCTTATAAGCACCTCACTTCCAAAGAAGCTCAAGGAAAAAGGCAGCCTTACCATTATAAAAATAAAAGGAAAAAAGAACTTGAAGAAAAAAACATGTATTTTAAATGTGCAGCTGGTAAAAAGTAAGAGTTGTATGAAAAGTCCATTAAAAATCTCCTCTGCTTTTACCACATCCCCACAGCCTATATTTTAACTATTTTTACACCAAATGCATAAAGAGATCTGATTCCCCTAGATGTAACATAGACTTCTATTTCAGTTGGTTTATATTTTGAATTAAATTACTAAGCCCATTTGAAATAGATTAGCTGTGGAATTAAATCCCCCACTGAATAGGATAACTGTGTCACCTGTGGCTTTGGGGGAGGTACTGCAGTTACATTAAACCACATTTGGTTTCCTTTAAAATAAGTTGTTATGGGTTTGTGTTGATTTTTATAAGTCTTTCTCAAATACGACTTTGACTTACCTGTGTTTTGTTAAGGCCTATGTCTAAGCCTTGTACAAACTTTTTCAAAAATGCCCTCACTGCATCCCAGGGATAAATGCTGTTTGATTCATCACAAACCACCACAACATCTATAACAGAGGAACACTCTAAAACAAAAATAAAAAGTGGACATGAAATGTGCTTGCAGTCTCAAGATACTCTTCAGGTGCATATTTAAGCCTCAAACAGGCAACACTTCAGATCAGAAGGCCTTGCCAGAATGAGGACCGAAGACAAGTGTGTGCAGGTTTTGGGCCTGCGCTGGTACAAAGCCTCTGAAAACAGGGAATTAAGACCATAATTGTATCAGCATTGGATCATTATTTGTCAGTCCTCATGTATCAATTACAGGACTTTTCTTTTAGCACACAGATTTTTTTAAAGAAATCAAAATCAACAGTCCTCAACACAATACTTCTTGATTTCTTTTGACATGGGTTTGGGTTATTTTAAATCTATTTTGCACATGTTGCCTTACTTTGAACAGCAGGAGAAAAGCTTCTTAGGATCTGGAAACTTGGACTGATTTCAGAACAAACTCCTGTTGCATAGTATTGTCTTCCGCACTGCTGTGCCCACAAGGGACCGCAAGTCTTAAAAATAACAACAACAAAAAAGGAACAATAAAAATAACAGAATACTTGTCTCACCGCACCTGTAACGTAAAACCACGGTAAGCAGGACTACAGGCACATAGGATCAGGAAGTTGGCCAATGTGATACCTATCCATAAGAAGGGTAGGAGGGAGGACCCAGGAAATTATAGACCTGTTAGCCTGACCTCGGTGCCAGGCAAAATTATGGAGCAAGTCATCTTAAGGAAAATTATGTCCCACCTCCAGGAGGGTAAGGATATCAGACCTAGTCAGCATGGCTTCAGGAAAGTAAGGTCCTGCCTGACCAATCTAATTTCCTTCTATGATCCGGTGACCCACCTGGTTGATGATGGAAGAGCTGTTGATGTGGTGTACCTGGATTTTAGTAAAGCCTTTGACACTGTCCCCCATAACAAACTCCTGGTGAAGCTGGAGGCTTGTGGTTTGGATGGGTTTACAGTGGACTGGATCAGGAGTTGGTTGGATAACAGAGCTCAGAGAGTGGTGGTTAATGGTGCTGTGTCCGGTTGGAGGCCGGTCACTAGTGGGGTGCCTCAGGGCTCAGTGTTGGGACCTGTCCTGTTCAATATCTTTATTGATGATTTGGACGAAGGGATGGAGTCTGTTATTAGCAAGTTTGCAGATGACACTAAGCTGGGGATAAATGTCGATCTGGTGGAGGGTAGGAGGGCTCTGCAGAGGGACCTTGACAGGCTGGATAGATGGGCTGAATCCAATGGCATGGGGTTCAACCAGTCTAAGTGTCGGGTCCTACACTTCGGTTACAATAACCCCATGCAGAACTATAGGCTGGGGTTGGAGTGGCTGCAGGATGATCAGGTGGAAAGGGACCTGGGAGTGCTGGTTGATAGAAAACTTAACATGAGGCAGCAGTGTGCCCAGGTGGCCAGAAAAGCTAATGGTATCCTGGCCTGCATCAGGAATAGTGTTGTCAGTAGGACTAGGGAAGTTATTCTCCCCCTGTACTCGGCACTGGTTAGGCCACACCTTGAGTACTGTGTCCAGTTCTGGGCTCCTCAGTTTAAGAGGGATGTTGAGATCCTTGAGCGGGTCCAGCGAAGGGCGACAAAGATGGTGAAGGGGCTGGAACACAAGCCCTATGAGGAGCGACTGAGAGAGCTGGGGTTGTTCAGTCTGGAGAAGAGGAGGCTGAGGGGAGACTTTATCGCTCTCTACAACTACCTGAAAGGGAGGTGTAGCTAGCTGGGGGTTTGTCTCTTCACTCTGGCTACAAGTGATAGAACAAGAGGACACAGTCTTAAACTGCGTCAGGGGAGATTTAGACTGGACATTAGAAGGAACTTTTTCACAGAGAGGGTGATGCCCAAGGAGGTGGTGGAGTCACCGTCCCTAGGGGTGTTTGAGAAAAGGTTGGATGATGTACTTGGTGGCATGACCTAGATATTAGGGTAGTGTGTTATAGGTAGGATGGTGTGTTGGTAGCAGGATTGCAACAGGTTAGGTAACAGGTTTGGCTAGGTTAGGTAATAGGTGATAGGTTGGACTCGATGATCTCTAAGGTCTTTTCCAACCTTACTGATTCTGTGATTCTGTGATTCTGGGAGCCCTCCTAGGCCGATCGCTTCCAGCAGTGTAACCCCCTTGGCTCACGGGAAGGGCCCGGTCCCCGCAGTGTCCCTGCCGTGTCCCCGCAGTGTCCCCGCAGTGTCCCTGCCGTGTCCCCGCAGTGTCCCTGCCGTGTCCCCGCAGTGTCCCCGCAGTGTCCCTGCCGTGTCCCCGCAGTGTCCCCGCACTGTCCCTGCCATGTCCCCGCTCCGGCTGCTCCCGGCCGGGCGCAGTTCGGCTCCACCAGCGGCCGCCAGGTGGCGGCAGCGCCCCGGGCAGGCTGAGAGGGGCCGGCGATGACACGAACAGCGCGCCCCTGGGAATAATCCTCGATCCCAAGGGAAACTCACTCCGCCGGAGTATTTACCGGCTAAACTACATGTTCTCCACTGAGGGAGCTGCCTCACGGTGAGCGCTGCCCTGTTCGACTACTGTAAAAGTTTGCCCGTCGGCCAAACTTTTCATTCCCTTTCGGGGAAAAGGACCTTTCTCCTCCGATGAAAAGGATCTCTCCAAAAAGAAACGTTTTCAGCTGGATCGACAAGCTGGGCCCATGATAACCACAGATATCAGAAGAATTGGTACGAAAGTACATCGACAAAAATGGCAGATGTTAAGACAGTGTTTTGTCGTGACAATGTAGGGTGGGGCGGGGCATGGATGTATCTCCTTTTTGAAAGAAAACAGTGTATTAGGAACTCAAGGGATAAAAAAATCCAAACCTCTACACAAACTGTCCAACAGCTCTGTGAGAACTATGAACCTTACATATACTCTCTGGCTGCCCTACTCAGGACAGTCTGGAAAACAGAGAATGCACCATATCAATTTAAGAAGAGAGGGATAACAGCAGTATCACTCTTTTCTCAAGAATATTGGGGAAGGTACTTAAAAGTCAAAAGTAAATGGAAAATGAGCTAAATCGCACACTGTGTTAGCCGTGGCAGTCAATAATCAATGATCTTAAGATATTTGATGAGATAGCAGATTTTCTAGACAAGACTATAGCAACATTATCTAATCTTGACGTAAGGGTTTTTCTTAGCTGCCACACGAAGTATGATTAGTTTTTACTGGGAAAGACAGATTTTAGAAGGGTAAAAATTAAAAAATAAATCATCTATATTGGTAAGTATGAAGCTGGAGGACAGTTACTGGCCGTTAAATTTCTTTTTAGATCAACCTCATTTGCCCATTTTCTAATTTCCTTCTGTATTGGTGGTAACTCAAAACTGTGATGTTAATCACGGGGAAAAAAGCAGAAATGTTCTAATATTCTTTGGTGATCTTAAAAAAATAAAAAGGGAAAAACTGTAACATTCTAGCATTATAACAGTCAGAAATGTAAGATGTTGAGGGATGTTGAGATCCTTGAGCGTGTCCAGAGAAGGGCGACAAAGATGGTGAAGGGGCTGGAACACAAGCCCTATNGAATGCAGGGGAAGCCTGAGAGATCAGACATCAAGGACTGATGAACTTGAAAGGTGGAATATTAGAAGAGGGCGTTGCCCTTCAGGTCTAATGTTAAGAAATGTGGACGTGAACAGAAAGTCTGAATGAAGAGAGAGAAGCAGACACATCAGGCACTGACTGATTGCAGGGTGACCATAGGCACACTGCCAGCATGCAAAGCAAATATGCCTTAAAGATACGTGACAGGATGCTCTTGCTGTTGAGCTGGCAGAATACCAAATGGACTGTATAGCTCCCTAGAAAGACTAAGGTGGAATACAGCATACATCTGGTCATTCATGTTCAATACGTATATTTTTAAAAGGACAATTTGGCACAAAACTCTGTTTGTTTAGCAAAGCAAAGGACAAAGGAGAGCGATTGTGGGGTATCAGATACAGACGGGAGATTTTACTGCAGGGAAATGGGAGCTGCTTCATTCAACTAAAGGTGCAGCATGGCCCTAAAAACAAAGTGATAGAAATTTAGACAAGGAATCCAGAAAAACATTGCTAACCACCAGTGAAATTTTTAAGCACCTCTCCAACAAGACTAAGCATGCCTGAGAAAAATGTAATGAGCATGTGGGAAATAAATGCCATGTAGTTAGGTTACCTCTAGGAAATAATCACAGGGCATCAAACAGCTTAACCAGCAGGACTCATGAGCTGTGGCACAGACATGCCAGGCTGGGTCATGCTCCAGCCAAGCAGCCAAAGGACTGGGCAAGCAGCACAGACTGTGGGGCAAGCGGATGGAGAGTGAGAGGGAAGCAGCCACAGCAGGAGGGAGAACAGAGAGCTGGGAGGAGGAAACCCCAAGTGTAACCCGAAGAGCCCATCATGGAGTCCAGCTGTCACAGACAGATTCTTGGAGCAAAGTCCTGGCTGGCAGCAGCGTGCAATTGTGAACAGTCACTCTACACGTGTAGTCCAATACTTGCCACAACTAAGTCAAAGAGCTTTTGGTATTTGTTGAGGCTGAGTCACAGATAGGAACCTGTTTCCAGTGCCCCATTCTCCATATGTCAAAGAAGAACTGTTGCCAAAGACATGGCTATATGGCTGTTTATGTCTTAGCATTGAACCTTTTTTCCCCCCTCTTTTTTTTAATTCATGCAACTTAAGAAAAGTCAATCAATAACATACGGATAAGGAAATTGGTTTTGACTGAGAAGTTAAAATATTATCAGAAAATAGAAACTTTCCTACATGAGATATGTACTTTGAAACACCACAGTTCATGATACTGATTAAAAGTGCGTATGCATAGGAAACATCATTAACAGTAATTAAAAGTATTATTCAAGAGACAAATTATGGTTTTGTTTAATAAGTATCTTCTTAAACCAAAAATCAAGGAAACCACTGTTCCTGTATTTTGAAGTTACAACTAACTTTACTAATGCTGAGAGAGCTGCTAGAAAGATTGGAATTAGGCCTGCTTCTAAGCACTCCAGTGAACTGGCCTCTGGGTTAATGAACATAAGAAATATTTGGATACTTTTGTGATGACTGGGAAGATGCAACAGTAAAATACACAGCTTAGCAAGAGCCTCTAAAGCTTGAAGAGAGTCTGTAATTTATTATTTCACTTACTTACTGCACACGGCTACAATGTACACATCAAACTGAAATACACATACTGAGCAACAGTCTTCATGCTTATGGTTAGGATTATAAAAAATGCGTATTAAACAGGCATTTCTTTCAATTAAGCAATCTGTTTCACAGGCTCTAAGGACAGTGGTTTGCAGAACACACACACAGAAGATGCATTGCAGGTCCATCGGACTAGAAATCCTAAAATTTCAGGAGGATAGTCCCTGTGCAAGTGCATATGGTGGAGAGATCCCACAGTCTTTTGAAAGTATAATCAGAACTACACAAAACTGTCCTGAAGAATTTTAAAGTGGAAGTATTCTTGCCTGTACTGTCTGAATTAAATTACCGAGTCTTTAATTATATGCTCTTCCATAGGATGTTTAGATAAATCACAAAGGAGAGACCTCGCAATTTTCCTGATTTTGGGCCCTAGGTAATGACACTGGGATGTAATTTTTTAAAATATGCAGAAGATGTACTAATCTGCGCTACATAATAACATACATTCAGCTTTGACTTATAAAAAATGTGGAGAATTCTAGTTTCTTCATTCTCCTCAGTGTATACTGAATATGATCTCAATACTCACCAAAAATCCTCCTGTTTTTGAGTTCTGTATCAGAGTTAAGCCAAGGTTCATGTCTTCCTTTATTTCAGTCACATTTGGAATATTTATTAAAGCTGAAATAAAATGACATTAACAGCAGAATAATAAATAAGATGTAGAAGTAATTTTGTAGGTTAGAATTATTTTTCAAAAACTTGATTTTTCAGAATCTAAGATGCCTTTTCCAGATGGCTGCATACAATTCCAAAACAAGAGAAACGAAACCCAATCCTTGTCAAAAAATTGCTAGTCATTAACTATAGACATGAATTAAGGATGGCCAATTATAGTATCTGCCCTCAAGAGTGCTGAAGGTGAGAAAGAAACAATCTACCTATTGTCTATTTCTGGCTGGCTGAGTAGCTGCAGCAGACCAGCTACTGTTTGTAGCTCAGGATATTTGATTCATTCCTCTGATCCAGTATCAGGCTTTAGACAAAAACGTGGAAGAAGCAGTGGAGGGCAGAAAGTCTCCGCACCACAAATAAGCATAAAGCTGGCATCTCAGCACACTCTGCTGTCCCATATTTTCACTGTATCCAAACGTAAACTCCATCCTATACGTAGTTTGCAAACACACTGACAGACACCTGCCTACCTGGTTTGGGGAAGATAGAGACACTCGCCCTCCTACCAGCCCATCCCAGGAGCCCTTCAGTGACACAGAGCCATGGCTCTGCCAGCACATGCCTTTGGGACCTACACCATTCCTGCTCCGTGGCCAGAGGTTAAAGGCCCCAGTAGTTCCAGTGGGTGACACTGAGACCCCAGTGCCTGCAGCAGCTGGCACCACTGGCCAGATGCCCACACCCTGGCCTGACTCCAGCGGCAGGCACTAATTTTTGCTCAGACAGGCATGTCTCAACCAGCAGCTGGCACTGAGGCCTTGTGGCACAAGCTCACATACACACCCCATAGAGACAGATTATGCAGAGAGCTAGTAAAGAAAGGTATAATAATGTAGATTGGCTTGGTACAAAAACAATGGAAACCCGAACAAATGCAGCAACACATTATTAATTACAACTTACCTTGTAAATTCAATTTTTTACATGTGGTTTTGGACAAACCAACAGGACATGCATATATATCTCCAGTTCTGTTGGCGGGATAGCCACTCCACGGTGAACCAACCAACAACCTAAAGTGATAGGAACATCATTAGGTCCTTAATGATACTGGATAATTGCAGCAGCCTGTACATCTATGGCACACTACGGACAACAAGTAAAGAGGCTTTCACAAGATATAGCACCTAATGCATTCAGGAGTAACAGTATTCTCCAGAAGTGTTCAGAAGCTTCACTTGCATGTCAATAAACTGAATTAACCAGGGGCACTTTTGGTGGAGAAGAGGGGGAGAGCCTTTGGGGATTCAGCTGCCCCAAACGTATACTGTTTCTTCTGTGACAAAATAAGATACTAATATGTATAGATGCATAAAAATTTAACAATATATATGTTGGAGATTGAGAGACAAATTATTGTTCTATCAGTTAATGGTTAATGGATTCCTTTCAAATTATTCTTGTAACTGATAAGAAACATTTTCTACAGGATCTGTGCAGTGACAGTCAAACACTTATGTATGAGCTTGAACACTACCACACCTTGATAACATTGAGTCAGAAATAAAATACGTACTACAGGTGATAATATGCTGCATGAAGTCTGTAATCCTAAACAAGAAAGTTAAGACTTATGACAATTTGTGCCTACAATGCAAACTGATTCATGTTATATAACTCATTCCTTCACCTGTCATAAAATTTGCCCTCCAAAATCTGCTTCTCAAGGACCCTTTAATTTTTAACTGAAAGCCTTCACAAGAGTGTTTAATTCAACTCTTGTCAATACTGCTTAAGAACACTTATTTTTCAGCACAAGAAAAACTGAAAAGTGAAGATGATCTCAAGGGACATGAGAAGATGTAACAGATGGAAAGAAAGCAGGGACTGGGTATTTTCTCCAGCAGCAATATGATTTTACTTTTCAAGCAGAATAATCCATGGTAGTGATTAATACAGTGAATCCTCTCTGTATTGCGACCTCTCCATTATGACCTTGTGCATTTGCGATGTGAATTTATTGCAGTTTTGATTCCACCATTTGGGAAATTTTGCGGCTCGCACATGTGTAGTGCCTCTGCTCCGAGGGGCGGTGCCAGGGCTCCCCGTGAGGTGGCATTGGCCCGGCCCCATGGGGGTGGAGGCAGGAGTCACTCTGTCCCCTGTTACTCTAAGCGCAGCTGGGGAACTGACCCCCCCCCCCAGGCGTGTTACTGTTTCCATGGCTACAGCTGCAGGACCGCAGCTGAACCATCTGGCATGGTCCCGCGCCGGCAGCTTGGGGGAGGCCGACAGATTCTCGGGGTGGCGGGGGTCTCCCGAGTCAGAGGGGGCTCAGAAATGGTTCCCTTTGCTGCCCCATCCTCAGAGAGTCCGAGGGGAGAAGCAAAAAAGTGCCCGGAGCCCTGCAGAGTTCTGGGGCTTGGGGCAATGGGCGTGGCCTGGATGCATATTAATGACCTGCACTTCTTTGCAAGGTTAGGGTTTTGTGAGGGCTGTCGCCTGTCCCTTTCCTCACGATGGAGAGGGTATAACTGTACATTCTGGGGACAGCAAAAGGACAAACAACAGGGCCCCAGTATAAAATATGGAGTTTCCTCAGAAACCATCTTTTTCAGGTGGTCAACAGGTTGCTTAAAGCAAAATTGTTGTCCTCTAAAATTTTACAGGTAGCTAATAGAAATATAGCCTATACTATACTATAAAGAAACCTGCCAATTTTTTGAAATTGTTGTATTTCAAAGCAATTGCTATATATCACATCCACTTTCCAGGGGTCATCTGAATTTACAGCTGTGATTTTATAACTAGTTTAAATAAAATGACTATGAAAAAAATACACAGAAAAAGTTTGAGACCTTTTTAGCTTTCTCAAAGCAAATACAGTTTTACCCCGTCCATGGCAAGGAATGGGACAAGCCAAAGGCATCGCGAAACGCTAAACTCGCAAAGAAGTGCAGGTCGTTAATATGCATGCAGGCCACGCCCATTGCTCCACCCCCTGGAACTCTGGAGTGGTGTAGACAATTTTCTGCTTCTCCCCTCGGGCTCTGTGAGCAGGGGAGAGCAAAGGGAACCATTTCTGAGCAGCTGCTGTGACCGTGTGTGCTCGCCCTGCCTCTGCAGCAGGTAAGGGGTGTCCCCGAGCTCTGGTCAGCATTCTTGGAGTCTGGAAAAACCTTAACTTTGCAACATTGCGACACCCCGTGCACTTATGGCAGGGCGGGGGCTTCACTATTGAAGTTTCTTTCCCTTTAACATCCACCAGTCCCGTCAGAGGCAGCACTGCCCGGGCTTTGACTGGGCTTTGAGTAACAAGGAATGGCATGTTTTGTGGTGGTGCTGTGCTGGGTCTCAGCGGAGCACACAGGAGTGGGTCAGGGACTGGGTCAGGGTGTTGCAGGTCTCTAAACGCCACTGCGAGCTGCAGTAAACTGCGCGCTCCAGCCCTGCTGTGCTGCGCGCCCGAGCCGCCGCCACGCCATGCGCTCACTGCCACCGCATGCCCGAGCCACCGCGCACGGGACTGCCAGCGCGTGCACAATCACAATTTGGTCTGTGGGAGCGACCACAGCAGCCCGGAGAAGCCCACAGGGTGGGGGGGTGGAGGGGTCAGGTTGGTATGGGAGTTTCTTTCCCTTTAACATTCACCAGTCCCGTGAGAGAGGGGCAGCGCTGCCCGTACGGCCCCAGAGAGCAGGCGAACAGAAGCCTCCTCCCAGCACACAGCTTGCCTCACTTTCGTGAGCCAGTTTCCCATTCGGGGACGGGCACACAGTGCCGCCATTGGAAGCCCCCTCCCTGCAGGGCAGGGTGAGTCCCACCCCACAGGCACCGCAGCACCGCCCCTCGCATGTGTCGGGCAGCTAAACTCGCAAACGGCTGAATCATAATTGCGAAAAATTTGCTTCGCAAGTGGGCGGGGTCGTAATGGAGAAGTCGCGATGCAGTGGGGAGTCACTGTACTGCCAACTCTCTTTTTTTTAAACTTTATTTCACGTGAGTTACATACAAACTTTAGAGCACAAATAACATTCTGTTTTCCCATTCAGCAAGGGGTTCCATTTCAGATTCCATTTCTTGTGTGTCTGAATATTTTAAAGGCACCTAACTCCTTCTCAATTACCTTGTTGAAAAATGGTGACTTAAGCAGTCTGCAGGAACAAGACTTTGTGTACTTTTAGCATCTCTAAATGTGCAGCTTGGGTTCATATAAATACTGCTCTATATAAAAAAAAATGTACATCACATGAGCTGCAAGGATGCCTCTGATCTTCTTGTTTTCTGAGTTTTTCTGAGCCTTTTCTGCACAGTGGAAAAGCCAGAACCATCAGAGCTCTAGACTAGAGCTCATGAGTAACTACTCCATTGGCCATATGCCGACCTGCAAACACTTGTAATGACACAGAGGGCTGGAGATAGTCAATACTGATTGACAGGAGGAAGACATGGTGCTAAACTCTACCGCCCTGTTAGTTACTACAGAGTTAGGGACAGGTATAAAATGATAACTGGGCTGATGAGAGAGAGGAAGGGCTGAGAGTTTTCACAGCAACAGGAAGCAGTTTAAAAATGGATGGCAACACTGCATGTGCAATATCTGAAAATGGAACAGCTTTTTGGCATTCACTGTCAAGCTGAGCCGTGTACATTTATAAATACTTTTATATTTTTTCTACGTTTCCCAGAAGGCAAACATATTTCAGAGTCCCTGGAGGATGACAGCTACTGTTCAAAGAATAGCCTTATGTCTTGGAAGTACCCCCTGCAACCATGCCTTATGGTAATGAGATTCACTGTAAATCTCTGCACCACGCTAGCATTGCTCTGCAGCCACAGGTTTTCCTGAGGGCCTAAAGTACATAGTTTCACTCAGATTGAGTACCAGAGGAGGAGAAGAGAGGAAGAGAAGCATACTAGAGCACTGTTTGTCTCCAGATCCAAGCCTATTTAACTCTAACACTCCCCTTTGCTATTGACATAAACTAGAGGCATATATCATCCACAGGTTCTCTCAGCATGCGTACTTGAGCTCATTCCATGAGTTTTGTTTGGCTCCCGTTTTCCTCAACCTCAATATTAACTCTAACCCAGACGTGTTTATACCAAGAACTATCCCTCTTTATACCCAGCCCAGTTCTAGAACTTAATATTCACATGAAAATTTTACTTTTGCTAGCCCTGAAATTAACCTTGTGGCTGTTGCATGGTACAAATAGGAAAATGTAAGGCAAATAAGATGAACTCTTCTGATTTTGAGCCCAATTTTAAATCTATACCAACTGTGCCCAAAGCAAACATGTTTGTCTTTCATTTAGCTTATACTCCTCATAGCTCACTAGAAGTAATTTCATTAACTTTTTTTTTTTGCTGCAATCCTTGTAGATTTGAAGGGTTTGCGAATCAAAATGTCACACCTATATTGTAGGTTAAAAAGTGTCACTCCATGCACAGAATTTAACAATCAGAGCTGACTACTGATTCTGGGATTTTCAGAAATGAACAGAGCTATTAAACATCTTCTGCTATTTGAGTTAATTAGTCTAAACTAATTAATACATGACCGAGAAAAAGTTATTAACAAACTTACAGCAAGCTTAGCCCTGTGCTTTTAATTGCCAACCCTGAAGGTCCTAGGAAATAATTATTATTTCTTTCATACCCTGTGCCTTACTTAAGCTAGCCTTTATCTACCACAGAAATGAGAAAGCTTTATTTGCCTTTGAAAATTAATGGAAACCATTACAGTAGAAGGTTACACAATACTGCTCTAGGAAAATGCATGTGTACCTTTCTGAAACAACAGAAATGAAGACAGCAAAAGAGTATCTGGCTAGCATCCTGCTAACTACAAAAGTATTTTTTATTGAGATAAAACAGGATGCACATGAAGCAAAGTGAAACAGAATGTATCAGGAAAGAATGTAAGAAAAGAGTATTAAAATACTTGAAAATTCTTGTTTCCAAATAAACTGAATCATGCATAATGTGTCAATTAAGAATTTATATTCAGCTATGAGTTAAATCTTCATTTGTGTAAAACTTCCTTATAAGTCTTTGCATACAGTTGTTACCCAATATTTTAGTGATTATAATGTAATATTGCCACTGATTCTATTATTCATTTCCTTAATCAGTCTCAGACACTGTATATAAGGCAATGGAACTATATGAAGTCAAATGAAGTTCAGCAGCAATGCCCTACCACACAAGCTGCAGGAGAGGCAGATCAAAGTGCAACAGGAATTATTTCTGGGAAATTACACTATGACAAAGCTAGTAATCAGCAAAGTGTGATGTAGCAGAAAGCAAACTCAGAATTCATAGTGAAGGGCTGAATTACCAGCTGTCGTCAGAACATGTTTTATATTTTCATGGGGGTGGGTGGGGTGGGTGTTTGTTTGTTCTTGGGGTTTTTTTGTATTTGCTTTTTATTGTGTTAGTTTGTTTTTTGTTTTTTAAATACAAAAACAGCAAATAGAAAAATAAAAGAAGAAAGGACCTCTTGAATAACCTTGGCCTTTTCCCTACAATTACAGAAATTGATGAGTAGATACGAAGACCAGAAAACTCTTCGCTCATAGAGGCTTCTCTGCATAACCTAAAATACTTCTCACCATCTGTGATTTAAATTTTTGATCCTTTGAACGTGACTCAAAACTTCAAAAAATGAAGTGATCTATGTCAAGAGACTTGGACTAACAAATTAAATCTCCTAGAAAACAGCAGCCAGAATTTTTCCAAGCAGGAAAAGTTCATGTGCAGGCAGCTAGGGAAAGCAAAAGCTGGGTAAAGAACTCAGCATTAGCAGCAGTGCTGGCATTGAAAAACTGGAGCCGTAACAATGGCAGCTTCTGTTAAAAAAAAAAATACTGCCCTCAAAAGAAATGGCCTTCCTCATTAAAATCAGAAAGCTTTGAATATGTACTGATTTCAGCAGAAGTTGCCACAGAAATATGTTTTTTGGCAAAACTTCTCATTGGTCTGAAGAGGTAACAGCACCTCAGGAGAAAGGCTACTGTATCTGATGATCAGTGATTTTTAAAACTACTTTGTAATGCAATAATCATGTAATACTTCAGTAAGTGCACTACATATTAAAGCGTCATTACTCACATGCAGGATGAAACAAAGTATCTTAAACCAGAAAAATCCCATAATATAAACTGAAAAACAAAATTAAAAAGAAAAGAATATTCCAAACGCTAAGCACACAGACATAGCTGAGCATGTGTCTAAAGGCACATACAGGGAGGAAAAAGCATTTTAACAGCTATTCAATCTTCCCTATCTGACTTACTCTCAGCACGAAGTAAGTACTGTTATCTTTGAAGAGAGTACTGTCAGCTGCTGTTCAAGGCATGCACGTTCAAGATGGAACTGATGCTACAATCCAGCTTTCTAAAACTTGTATTTATCAAGTAAGAGGGATTTTGGTCTCAATTTAAGATTCAAGTATAGATAACCTCACAATAATATTTGAGGATTTAGAAATTAATAGATTTTAGTGAGATAGATATAATTTGGAGGCTTAGAAATGTAGAGATTTTAGTGAAATTGCTAGAAGATTTGGATTTAGAAGAATTAGTAGGTGTTAAAGGTATTTGCCAGGCATGAAATTTAAGGCTGAATATTAAAGACAAAACTTCTAGTTTACAAGCACAGAATGATAAACAGAACTTTAGTTAAAATAGGGAGCAAAGGAATGTGAAACATCGGAGCTGGCTGGTTGAAGGCTTAAAGCAAAGTGTAAATTGATGACATAATGGTGATGGGGTACATATTCATGAGGTGTTATGCATATGTATTAAGCAGGTGCACATATAACAGGTGACAAAGCTGGGGCAGGGGCTTTCAGCACTTGGGAGGCTAGGGCACACTTTGCTGGTTGAAGTGGTTTTTTTCCTGGCTCCTGAGGCCAAAAATAAATCTTTCTGTAGCTTGCAAGCAAACAGTCCTGAAACTGATTTTCGTAAATCAGTAGGGAGAACTAGAGTGTAAAGTGAATGATATTTCTGTGGTGGCTAATTACTTGCGTGGTGGATTGTTTAAACTTTTCTAATTGATTAATTTCTTTGGTATCCACAATTTTCCTTGAGTTCATTAAAGAGCTTCTGTGTTTCCCAGCAGATACTGTGAAAAGCTTGAGCTGTGCTTGACTTGCAGGTCTGTCCTTATTTATGAGCATCACATGCCATCAATGCCCACCAGTGCAAAGCAGATTGTTGCCCAATTATCTTGGATCATATGACTTTACACAAAAAAGTCTCCCTGGCTGGTTTGTTTCACAGTCTCCCAACATGTACCAGCCCCTTTATAGTACCATGCTCCATTTGGAGGGTCTTCTTTTTTCTCTCTGACATAATCTCCAAACAAAAGTGCAAACATTCTGTTGTATGCAGTACCATTCTTTAAAAAAATCTTCTCTCTTTATTATTTTCTATAGCTCTTATTGAATCAGAAGATGCACTTCCCAGAAGAACAGCTGAATAATATAACTATAATACAATTAGCATCTGCTGCATTTCTCTCTCTCTCTGTTCTTTCTACTCTTTGAGAGAGTACAGGACGAATGTAGTAAATGCTTCCCTCTGACAGAAACTATCACCCTGATTTTATGCAAAGCTCAGAGTGTTTATCTTGCTTCCAGTTCAGCCATGTCAACAAGCACTCCGTGCATGTACTACAGCCTCTGCACTGTTTATAGGAGAAAACAACTCTACTGAACAACCTGAAACAGCTTGAGTGTTCTGTTTGGGTCGGGGTTTTTTTAGGTTGGTTGGTTTTTTTGTGGGGGAGGGGTGTGTTTTTTGGGAGGGAGATTTATTTGTTTGTTTGTTTTTGGTTTTTAAACAAT
>WEKX01012901.1:0-16087 GCA_013390025.1 Pitta sordida
AAGAGGAAGCAGCTCCAATCCCTGTGGTGCCGTGCGGACAAGCCAATGTCCCCTACAAGGTACAGGAGTGCTTGAAGGACATTCCTGTGGGCAATATGGAAATCCAGCATGCTGTTAGCTGCTGGACATTGGTGAATGCTTACTGTGCTATGGCTGCCCCACTACGTGCTCTGGAAATGAATGCAGCAGATGGCATAGCCACACCTACCACTGTTCTGCCCACACAGCCTGCATCCACATCCAACATGCAAGAGTACCCTGCCTCAGCAGCAGTAGCCCCAGTGCAGAGGAGAAAGTTTAAAACCAAGGCTGTGTCCCCAACACCTGATGATGAAGAGGCTAGGCCCTCGCAACGTCAGTCAGAACCAGAAGCCATCATAATCACTGAATCAATGTCATGTGACACTCTGCGAAAGATCAGAAAGGACCTCACCCAGCAGACAAATGAAAGTATACCTTCCTGGTTGCTCCAAGTCTGGACCACCACTGGTGATGGTTGTATTCTTGATGACCTGGAGGCAAGGACCATGGAAGGCATAAGCAATGACTCCACCATCAACCACGAATTTGTCTATATCCAAGGACCCCTTAGCCTCTGGAGAAGACTTGTAAGGAGTGTCAAAATTCAATTCATCACTGAAGATGATGTACGTCACTTGCAGCATCCCTGGCACACTGTGGATGAGGGAACCCAGTGACTGAGAGAACTGGCCATCATACACAACATCTTTGCAGACAATGGGCCAGAATTTGGGAACCCTGATGATGTGCACTGCACACAGACGATGTGGAAGAGACTGCTACGTCTGGCACCCCTGAAATACCGTCAGTTCATGATCTTGCTGCGGCTCACTGGTCGGAATGACACTGTGGCTACCATGGCAAGGGCTCTGATGGAGTACAATGACGTGGCATATGCTGAAACCCACCAGCGAGTACCCTGTATAGACGTAGTAGCAGAAGAATTGCAGCATTTTAGACATGATATGGAAAGATTCAAAGAGGAAATAACTCATGACCTGAAGGATATTCAAGCTAAAAAGGATGCTTTAGCTTTGGCCCCAGTCTGAACCTGTCGAAGTGAGACCAAAACCCAACGCCCCCCAGCACGAGAAAACAGGTATGCCTCACAGACTGAGTTGTGGTATTATCTCCTTGACTGTGGGGCAGATATGCAAAGGTGGGATAAGAAACCAACCCATGTCCTGGCTGCCCAAGTTCGAGAATTAAAAGGAGAAGCCAGCAGCAAGAGTGTAAAGCCAATGAAAGTGAGTGTTGTGCCGGTGTCCCGTGAGAGAAAATCCAGACGAAACAGCCGAAGTCGTGACTGCTCTGACCAACTGGAATGCACTTCCCGTGCGTCCACTGTGGAGCGAGCAAGTGAGAGTGAGCAAGATGAGTTTCAGAGGCGCCCTGCCTCTGAAAGGTAGAGGATAGGGACAATTGAATCTATTGGACAGTGTGGATTCAGTGGCCTGGCACATCAGAACCANAGCACCTACAGTACGTTGACGATATCATCGTATGGGGGGATACGGCAGAAGAAGTATTCAAGAAAGGCAAGAAGATCATCCAGATCCTCCTGAGAGCCGGGTTTGCTATCAAACAAAGCAAAGTCAAGGGACCTGCCAAAGAGATCCAGTTTTGGGGAGTCAGATGGCAAGATGGAAGACGACAGATCCCGACTGAGGTAATCAATAAGATCACTGCCATGTCTCCACCAACCAGCAAGAAAGAGACTCAAGCATTCCTAGGGGTCATGGGTTTTTGGAGAATGCACATCCCGGAATACAGTCAGATCGTGAGCCTCTTGTATTTGGTACAAGGAAAAAGAACCATTTCCACTGGGACCCAGAGCAACAACAAGCTTTTGAACAGATAAAATGAGAGATTGCCCATGCTGTGGGCAATACTTATTCAATTATTTCTAAATTTAATTCATACTTCATCTTAATTGACCCAGGACACTTGCAGGTTGGATAGGTTCACACTGTGGTGGATCAAGAACTGGTTGTATAATCGAGCTCAGAAAATGGTGGTAAACGGTGCTGTGTCCAGTTGGAGGCTGGTCACTAGGGCAGTCCCCCAGGGTTCAGTGTTGGGACCAGTCTTGTTTAATATATTTATCAATGATCTGAATGAAGGGATGGAATGCATCATTAGCAAGTTTGCAGATGACACCAAGCCAGGAGTAAATGTTGATCTTGTAGAAGGGCTCTGTGGAGAGACCTTGACAGGCTGGATAGGTGGGCTGTGGAAAGGAATCTGGGAGTGCTGGTTGATAGAAAACTTAACGTGAGCCAGCAGCATGCCCAGGCAGCCAGAAAAGCCAATGGCATCCTGGCTTTCCTCAGGAACAGTGTTGCCAGTAGGACTAGGGACGTTATTCTCCCTCTTTGCTCAGCTCTGGTTAGGCCACATCCTGAATACTGTATCCAGTTTTGGGCTCCTCAGTTTAAGAGGGATGTTGAGATCCTCGTACATTTCCACAGAAGGGCAACGGGGGTGGTGAAGGGGCGGGAACACAAGCCCTATGAGGAGCCACTGAGAGAGCTGGAGCTGTTTAGCCTGGAGAAGAGGAGGGTCAGGGAAGACTTTATTGCTCTCTACTACTATATGAAAGAAGGTTGTAGTCAGGCAGATGTAGGTCTCTTCTCTAAGGCTACCAGTGACAAAACAAGAGGACACATACTTAGGCTGTACTAGGGGAGGTTTAGGCTGGATATTAGAAAAAACTTTTTCACAGAGAGAGTGATTTCTCAGTGGAATGAGCTGCTCAAGGAGGTCGTGGAGTCACTGTCCCTGGAAGTGTTTAAGAAGAGGCTGGATGCTGTACTTAGTGACATGATCTAGATAATGGGATGGTGTGTTGGTGATAGGTCAGCAATAGGTTACATAATAGGTGATAGGTTGGACTCGATGATCTCTGTGGTCTTTTCCAGCCTTACTAATTTGGTGATTATGTGATTCTGTGATTCTTGCTGGATACTGAAGCTGATGGGAGAAAAGAGTTAATTAAGTAAAGTTGTTCTTTGAGCATTTTCTTTTCTTTCACAGGGTGACGCAGAACGGACTTGCCAAGAAGACAAGCTTTGGAGTGGTACAGTGCCACTGTGCAGAAGTACGTTCCTTCTGGGTCTACAACTTAATGTTGGTCAAGGGTGATATTACACAAGAGAAACATTAACACTCATTTTGTTTTATACTGTCTGCATTTACCTAAAAAATTTTGGTAAATACCACTGGTAACAACCTGGAAGAGTTGCAGAATTTCTGGTGTGTGCAGTAGTGTTAAGAAATTAATTATGTCTTTCTGCCTTGCACCTGTTGTCTGCTCTGCAGACAGCTTCCAGGTTCAAATAGTTTGAGGTCATTTCTGGGATCACTGAGAAGCTCTGAACACTTCAGTTGCCAGGAGTCATAGGTGCTTTGCATCCTCAAATGTAACTCTACACATACTCATTCTCAAAGGTAGTTCACTGCTGTGAGATGTCACTGGCTGCAGTGCTAAAATAGGATTTTCTACATAAATGTTTGTGGACTTCAGGTGTTGACTGACAGCAGCAGCAGTTTCCCAATGCTTCCTGCCAGCACTGCCAGCTCTTTAACAAGATCTGGAAACACCAGGCATAATTCTACTCTGCTACTCAGGGACAAATATCTGGCAGTGACCAGANATTCAAGAAAGGCAAGAAGATCATCCAGATCCTCCTGAGAGCCGGGTTTGCTATCAAACAAAGCAAAGTCAAGGGACCTGCCAAAGAGATCCAGTTTTGGGGAGTCAGATGGCAAGATGGAAGACGACAGATCCCGACTGAGGTAATCAATAAGATCACTGCCATGTCTCCACCAACCAGCAAGAAAGAGACTCAAGCATTCCTAGGGGTCATGGGTTTTTGGAGAATGCACATCCCGGAATACAGTCAGATCGTGAGCCTCTTGTATTTGGTACAAGGAAAAAGAACCATTTCCACTGGGACCCAGAGCAACAACAAGCTTTTGAACAGATAAAATGAGAGATTGCCCATGCTGTGGGCAATACTTATTCAATTATTTCTAAATTTAATTCATACTTCATCTTAATTGACCCAGGACACTTGCAGGTTGGATAGGTTCACACTGTGGTGGATCAAGAACTGGTTGTATAATCGAGCTCAGAAAATGGTGGTAAACGGTGCTGTGTCCAGTTGGAGGCTGGTCACTAGGGCAGTCCCCCAGGGTTCAGTGTTGGGACCAGTCTTGTTTAATATATTTATCAATGATCTGAATGAAGGGATGGAATGCATCATTAGCAAGTTTGCAGATGACACCAAGCCAGGAGTAAATGTTGATCTTGTAGAAGGGCTCTGTGGAGAGACCTTGACAGGCTGGATAGGTGGGCTGTGGAAAGGAATCTGGGAGTGCTGGTTGATAGAAAACTTAACGTGAGCCAGCAGCATGCCCAGGCAGCCAGAAAAGCCAATGGCATCCTGGCTTTCCTCAGGAACAGTGTTGCCAGTAGGACTAGGGACGTTATTCTCCCTCTTTGCTCAGCTCTGGTTAGGCCACATCCTGAATACTGTATCCAGTTTTGGGCTCCTCAGTTTAAGAGGGATGTTGAGATCCTCGTACATTTCCACAGAAGGGCAACGGGGGTGGTGAAGGGGCGGGAACACAAGCCCTATGAGGAGCCACTGAGAGAGCTGGAGCTGTTTAGCCTGGAGAAGAGGAGGGTCAGGGAAGACTTTATTGCTCTCTACTACTATATGAAAGAAGGTTGTAGTCAGGCAGATGTAGGTCTCTTCTCTAAGGCTACCAGTGACAAAACAAGAGGACACATACTTAGGCTGTACTAGGGGAGGTTTAGGCTGGATATTAGAAAAAACTTTTTCACAGAGAGAGTGATTTCTCAGTGGAATGAGCTGCTCAAGGAGGTCGTGGAGTCACTGTCCCTGGAAGTGTTTAAGAAGAGGCTGGATGCTGTACTTAGTGACATGATCTAGATAATGGGATGGTGTGTTGGTGATAGGTCAGCAATAGGTTACATAATAGGTGATAGGTTGGACTCGATGATCTCTGTGGTCTTTTCCAGCCTTACTAATTTGGTGATTATGTGATTCTGTGATTCTTGCTGGATACTGAAGCTGATGGGAGAAAAGAGTTAATTAAGTAAAGTTGTTCTTTGAGCATTTTCTTTTCTTTCACAGGGTGACGCAGAACGGACTTGCCAAGAAGACAAGCTTTGGAGTGGTACAGTGCCACTGTGCAGAAGTACGTTCCTTCTGGGTCTACAACTTAATGTTGGTCAAGGGTGATATTACACAAGAGAAACATTAACACTCATTTTGTTTTATACTGTCTGCATTTACCTAAAAAATTTTGGTAAATACCACTGGTAACAACCTGGAAGAGTTGCAGAATTTCTGGTGTGTGCAGTAGTGTTAAGAAATTAATTATGTCTTTCTGCCTTGCACCTGTTGTCTGCTCTGCAGACAGCTTCCAGGTTCAAATAGTTTGAGGTCATTTCTGGGATCACTGAGAAGCTCTGAACACTTCAGTTGCCAGGAGTCATAGGTGCTTTGCATCCTCAAATGTAACTCTACACATACTCATTCTCAAAGGTAGTTCACTGCTGTGAGATGTCACTGGCTGCAGTGCTAAAATAGGATTTTCTACATAAATGTTTGTGGACTTCAGGTGTTGACTGACAGCAGCAGCAGTTTCCCAATGCTTCCTGCCAGCACTGCCAGCTCTTTAACAAGATCTGGAAACACCAGGCATAATTCTACTCTGCTACTCAGGGACAAATATCTGGCAGTGACCAGACAACTGCTCTACTCTTTCCCCATTTCTCAGAGTAAAACCTGTGGAGGAGGAGCTGTGAACAGGACAGGGCATATACATTATGTTTGATTGGAAAGTATTGCTTACTTTACAGGAGTATCATGTGGCCCCCCAGACATGATAGAAAATGGATCTGTTCAGGGAGAGGAGTTCCTGTTTGGCAGTGAAGTTATTTACAGCTGTGACCCTGGCTTTAAGCTACAGGGACCAAGCCGAAGGATTTGCCACGTTGACAAAAAGTGGAGCCCTTCCGCCCCTGCATGCGTGCGTAAGTAGGAAGCAGTGCAACATGGTATCCAGGAAATCTAAGAGTGCTCTGGCTGTCTTCCTCCCTGTCTTCCTCTCCAGTAGGGGGCTGTAAAAGGAGGAGCTAGAAGAAAAGCAAGCAGAGAAGTTGTAATTGAGAACTGTCATTGGCAGTTCCTCACTGACCTGAAGGGAGCTCCTTTGGGCACATTAAAATGGTACAAACATAGAGTCGTGCTCAGGTCAGTAAAGTGGGAGTGAGCAGTGCGCCAGCCCAGAAGCACCACATGGCGCAGGAGCATTCAGCTGTGGCAGCAGAGTGAGCATGTCCTGCTGGCCGCTGCAGCCAACCCCACTTTCCTGGGGCACTTCCCTTCCCCGCCTGTAGCCATGGAAATAGTAATGTGCCTGGGGGGGGTCAGTCCCCGGCTGCGCTTAGAGTAACAGGGGGCAGCATGACTCCTGGCCCTCACCGTGGGGCTGGGCTGGCACCGCCCCACAGGGAGCTCTGGCACCGCCCCTTGGCAGAGCAGAGGCACTGCGCATGCATTGGCCCGGGAAACTCACAAATGGTTGAAGCAAAACTGCGAGAAATTTTTCTCACAAATTCCTGGGGTCGTAATGCAGAGGTTGCAATTCAGCAGGGATTAATGTATATCCTGGCCTCTCGGTATGTCTGAAGAACACAGCTGTGCTCCTGAGGGTCAAATCTGAACTCAGTGTGCCATAGAAGATGGCTAATTGTGGGAGCATGGATGAGGGATTTATGACTTATTTCATACAGCTTATTTATAGTCTTTACAAATAAATAATTTTCCATCTTCCCATGTTGATATCATAGTCCTATCCCTTGCATTCTTCTCTCTCATATTTGATGAATTTACCTGATCTCCACAGTGTGGGACAGGGGTCAAGATCCTTCTTAACTACTGCCATTTTTCTTAAGCACACATTGACATCACTTTTGACTGTATGGGAGTAAATGAGACTAGAAATGCAGCTTCTGGTCTGCTCGAAAGAAATATTCTGGATCACTCTGGTGAAAATACCTCATGATTTTCAACACCATCAGATAAATTTGGACATGTCTGCAGCGTGAACCCAGGAGAAAGAGTAGAGAAGGCATTGTATAACCCTTCTCCACATAGTAGTTCACACCTCCTTTCTTTCTGTCCTTCCATCAATTCAGTGTGAGAACAGAGGTGTCAGGCAGTGTGTAACTGATAAAATAGCCTTAATCATGTGTATAAAACCCAAAGGTTTTCTTCTCCTAGAAATTACATGTGGACTGCATCCCTCCATAGAAAAAGCAGAGGTCATTTCTACAGGAAGCACATACAGAAGTAACGTAACCTTCGTGTGCAAATCTGGATACCATCTTGTTGGACCCCAGAATATCACATGTCTTGCCAATGGGAGCTGGAGCAAACCCATGCCATTGTGTGAAGGTACCTGTTCAGTTTCATGTCCTGGCACATGTTAATCTAGAGAAGCAATAGCTCCTCCCTTATGCATGTATATCATATGATCCAGGGAGTTAGTTGCTTTTGAGAAATTACTCTTTAATGTAGGGGGTTTGGAGTATCTGTCAGTGGCAAGAAAGAACGTTTTCCATGTCCTGTCCCCTGACCCCAGTATGAAGTCATAAAAGTATCCTGTCTTCCCCAGCATTGCCACATATTGATGACCTGAAAAAACATGTGGCTGGGCTTTTCTCCATCACTGGGAGGAGCTCCTTCTCTAGCTTAGCTACCTTCTCAGGGCTAGTGAGCTCTTCCTTGATGTTCTTCATGATTTATTAGTCTGTGCCTACTTTAAATATCTTGTGTGACTAACTCAAGAATTGTTGGAAGTCCAGGTCTAATATCAAGCTGAATTTATGAAACCTCTTTCTTTACAGAGACCAGATGTGAAGTTCCAGTTTCCTGGCTGAATGGGAAGGCAATTTATGAAAACAATACAGTTGGCAGTACAGTAACATATCTGTGTGAGAGGGGTTACAGCTTGGAAGGAGAACCTGCAGCAGAGTGCACAGAAGATGGAAGATGGAGTAATCCCTTGCCTCTCTGTAAACGTGTGTGTTTGCTTTGTAACGAAAATGGTCTCAATTTGTAAGCATTACAGGCCAGGCTCCTTTTTATTTAAACTGATAGTGAATTAGAACAGCTTCTTCAGATCTTTGTGGAAACATATTGTAATCATCTTCTGCAGCATTTGTCCTTGTAGTTTAAGAAATAGGTTTGGCCTACACTGGGGGATTTGTTGGGGTGCATCCCATTTTTGCAGAGGAACAAAGGGAGCAGTTTGTTTCTATGTGTTTTATATTATTTGGTTTTGAAATTAGAAGAAACTATTCTAAAATATTCTCTTCCTTCGATCCTTTTTCTTCCCTCCTCCTTTTACCTCACACCCTTTCTCTGAACAGCAAACCCTTGTCCTGTGCCTTTCATAATCCCAGAGAATGCCATTCTGTCCGAGGTGGATTTTTATGTTGGTCAGAATGTATCCATCAGGTGCAGGGAAGGTTACCAGCTGAAAGGGCTGTCTGTGATCACCTGTAACGCTGATGAGACCTGGACTCCAGCAACAGCTAAGTGTGAAAGTAAGTACATGACATGCAGTCCTGCAGGGATTGGTACTTTCCAAAGAGCTCGTGACCACATAGGTATCACACAGGAGTGTGGCAGCACGGACATGTCAGCAGAGCTCTCCACCTACATGCAGGTGTTCTGGAAAAAGAGAGCTTTTGTCTGCCATTGATGTATTGAGTGGTGAATCACTCTGAGAGATTCAGGCACATGAAGGTGACCTAAGAAGCTCTGTCTTCTTTCTTTCTAACAAAATTGCTTCTTTAAAAGGATCCAAAGTATGTTTGTGTGAGTTGATGCCCCAAGAGCATTTGTCTGGCTTAACTGCTGGGCCCTTTCATAAATTTCTTCTCAATTTACCTTTTGCAAGTCCTGGAGCTGGGATTGGTTGTTTGATAACATAAATATCCTAAGAATGATTCCTGGGAGATTATGGGTGATGACATGAGGAAAAGGCACTCCCTTTTATTTGATTTATTCATACTGACAGAAGGTGACATATCCTTTTGCAAGCATGAAAGTATTTTTGCTTCTTGCAAGCAATATTGTTTAGATTCATGGAATCATAGAATGGTCTGTGTTGGAAGGGACGTTAAAGATCATCTAGTTCCAAGCTCCACCTAGTTCCAACACCGCTGCCATGAGCAGGGATGCCTCTCACTAGATGAGGGTTGCTCAGGGCCCTATGCAACCTGGCCTTGAAGACTTTTAGGGGTGGGGCATCCACAGCTTCACTGGGCAACATGTTGCAGTGCTTTACATGTCCCTTAGTAAAAAATTTCTTCCTAAAATCTAATCTATACCTACCCTCTTTCAGTTTAAAACCATTGCCCCTTGCCCTGTCCCTATCAATACTTATGAAAAGTCCCTCTCCATTTTTGTAAGACCCCTTAAGATACTGAAAGGCCACAATGAGGTGTCCCTGAAGCCTTCTCTTATCTATGCTGAATAACCCCAACTCTCTCAGCCTATCTTTGTAGGAGAGGTGCTTCATCTCTCTCATCTCATGGCCCTCACCTGGACCCGCTGTAGCAGATGGGATATCTTTCTTGTGCTGAGAACCTCAGACCTGGATGCAGCGCTCCAGGTGGTGGCTCAGGAGGGCTGAGTAGAGTGGGATATTCTCCTCCCTTGGACTCCTAGTCACACTTCTTCTGATGCAGCCCAGGATACAATTGGCTTTCTGGGCAGCAAGTGCAAACTGCTGGCTCATGTCCAACTTTTCAACTGTGAGAGCCCTAAGTCGTTCTCCACAAGGCTGCCCTCAATGACTTCTCTCAGTCTGTATTCATACCTGGCATTGCCCCAGCCCATGTGCAGCACCTTGCACTTGGACTTGTTGAACTTCAGGAGGTTATCATGGGCCCATTTCTCAAGTTTGTCCAGGTCCCTTAATCATCACAGGTATATCTCTTCCTTCTGCCCTGGACAGCATTGTCCAGGTTTAGAAATTGTATCTTGCAGGCATTGCAGCTCTGGATGATTTCTTTTGTTTAGAGATATCTTGCGGTCCCCCAGCCCACATACAGAATGCTCTGATTCGTGGTAGCTCCTATCAGTATGGAGACATGATCACCTATTCATGCTACAGTGGGTACATGCTGGAGGGACCCCTGCGAAGCATTTGCTTAGAAAATGGAACATGGACAACACCGCCTACCTGCAAAGGTAAGGGGTTTTTATGAACAGAAGCATATCTTTACTTTCCATAAACCTGGAGCTTAGCTGTAGTAACAATGAAATTTGTGCTAGAGTCACTGCAGTCATACTTTCACTCAGGGCATTTAAAGTGCAGGTTGTTGCTCTATTTCCAGGTGAGAGAGGGCTTCCACAATTTTTCTCTTTAGTCCATGCTAACATTGCAGTTTCTTTTACTAACAGTTGTGTCCCACTGCGAAGGTCTTGTCTCAACTTTTGTGAGAAAGTGATAGAACCAGTCATCTTTCTGCCAAGCTGAGATTTCACAATCAAAACCCAAGCACTGCAGAAAACAAAATAGAACAAATAGGTGCTCAGTCCCTCACTATGTTTAAAGTGTGGCAGCTCTCAAGATTGATTTGCTATAAAACACTTGAGGATAGATTTATACAGCTCACTAACTAATACATACTAAGTACTGTAGAAAATTCAGGGGTTTAACAAATACCAAAGTCTAGCCTTTCTACTGTTGGCATACCAACAGGTATATGTAATTTTTTGGTCTCTTGAACTAAAATATTCACTTGTTTAAATTATAGAATTAACTGTTCCATACAGAAAATTCAAATAAATAAAAGGTTTTGAACAGAAAATGGAGGAAACAAACACAACACATAGGAGATTGTTATCTCAACAGTTAAAATCAGATATATTCAGAAGCTTGACTAGTCTGCTGCTGCTGGGTAGAGCAATGAGTTACTTGCACCCTGAAGTCTTATCTCAGATTGTCAAACAGCCACCATATGACAAACTGAGCTTCAGATATTTTTTTAGAAAGTAAAAAACTTTAGGACACATCAGTGGTCAGTCACAAGCAGGCCCATTCTCTAAACTTGAGAATTCATACAGAGAGGAAAGGTTCCAGAACCCTCACCTACCAACAGTGGAGCCATTACTAGAGTTGTCAGATCTGCCTTTCCTCCTGCAAGTGTCAGTTCCTCATGTCAGTAGCAAGAGTTTTTCCTCCCTCAGCAATTTTCTGTTTAGGTCAAAAGCCCTTAGGATATGGAGGATTCTACACTGTGCTAAGTCTGACTAATCATGAACTCATCATCGGTTTTTTATGTGAATTCTGACAGCAAAAAACTATCAGTGGTAAGACCTAAGCAAATTGAGTTGCCCTACTCTAGGGAAGCGAGCACTCTGTTAAAATTCTCTATCTGATAATTACAGTTCTTTGCCTAAAAATTACAGATCAGTAGGTCATTTTGAGAAGATCCAGAGCCAAAAAAGTGAGCTTGTAACTCCAGAACATTTCAAGAACAGAGAAGCTACTCCTGGAAAACAGGTTTCTCTTGTTTTTGTGACCACAGCTTGCCTTTGCCATGAAGAATCACCCACTGAGTAACCAAGTAGAGAAGATACACAATAAAAGTGCCAGAGTGACTTTAGATGTCATGAGGTGTCCAAAAGTTCTTTAAGAAATTTACATGCCCAGAGTACCAGGCAATTTCTGAAAAGTTTGTCACATGTTCTTTATTTCTTTCTAAACTGTGATGGCTACAGAATTCAAGGGATCTCTGCGTAACACCTACTCTATCTAAGCTATAATTCATTAGCAAAATTATTTGGATCTCTTCAAATTGTATCAGATTATTCAACTGACCCTTTAATATTGCCAGCTTTACTTTTTATTTAGTAGTTATTATTTTCACAGAACCCATCCTTACGCTAAGGATGTAATTTTCTCCCAAGACTGATTCTTGCCACTGGTTACTAGCTACCAGGAGGGGCTGCTCTGCAAAGCATTGTCAAATGTGTCCTATTAGCAACACTGTGAAGTCTACTGGGGCTTTTTAGAGGAAGAAGTATTAGGGAAAATTACTGCAAAAAAAAAAAAAAAACCAAGAAGTGATGAGGTGAATAGGTGGTGGAAAACAAAGCAGAATAACCTGTGTATCAAGGGAGGGGAATAACAATTTGCCCTCTGTTTTCACCTTAAAGCAGAACTAAAAAGAACTAAATGTGTTTCTGAGATGACCATCCTGCATTTTCATGACACATGTCAAAGTAATCTTTCAACTCCTTTTTAATTCATGCAAGTGATTTGCCTAACAAAAGTCTTACAGGACTCAAGCCTTTATGGTGTACATCAGAAGCTACATGAAGGCACTCTTTGTAATGACTCATTCTGCATTTCTTGTTCATGGCTGTGTGAGTTGATTATTAATGTGTCCTAAGCCTGCTTGAAACGTTCCGTCTCTGTTGAACAGGTTAGTTAACGTCAATATTATAATTAAAAGCAGATTTCATTAGCTTCTTTGGGAGAGTTCTCACCACAGC
Source organism: Pitta sordida (assembly GCA_013390025.1). Lineage (NCBI taxonomy): Eukaryota > Metazoa > Chordata > Aves > Passeriformes > Pittidae > Pitta > Pitta sordida. The sequence continues at coordinate 12,639 of WEKX01012901.1, forward strand.
TGCACTTGCCTGAATCACCACTGGTTAGAGGTTGCAGGCCAGATTCCAATCTGAGTTTCAGGGATGAGAAGTATTAGCCTGGATCTGCTGATTATAAGTGCCTGCAGGACTTGGCAGGCTGCACAGATGCACACGGATTACCTGACTCCAGTCTTTTATTTCTGAAGTGCTCTAAAATCTGTCTTGTCTATTTGCCTTCTTACCCCATCTTGCTGACTGGGAGTGGTCAGTGTGGAGCTGCCAACCAAAAAGTTCATACCCAGCAAACGAACATTATGAGAGGGAAGCTGAGTTATGGAGGAAATTGTTCACTTGCAACCACAGGGAAGCTTTTTGGCAAAGCCAAGAACAGATAGGAGAATTTTTTTCCCCCCTCTTACCCATGTTTGTCTTCCATCAGTGTAATTCTTTTGTGTCCATTTGTCCTGTCACAGGCATGGACTTATGAGGGCATCTCAAAAGAGTGATACCGTAGATGTGAGATCAAGCCACAATTCATGGTTCCTATTCTCTCACCAGCACATCAGGACTGCATTTGCCCTGCTTGCTTTTATAGTAGCCAAAAAAAAGATAATGAGATCCCAGCTTTGCTTCAGGTCCCAAGCCTTTCCCTAGTCTTGTCTCTTTAGTTAAGAATACTCCTCACAGCTACAGACAAAGAGTCTCTGCTTGCCTGAATTGTGTGTAACAAGTGCACACCTAGGGATGATACTGTCTTGTCCAGTTTCACAACCAAGGCCTGGGCAGAAATCCACGAATAGCCTGTCTCTGCCTGAGATCCTGGATTGCTAAGTGGCATGGAGTTGCCATCCAGAGCAATTTCTGTAACTCATGAAATATTTTTATCTTCTCAACAAACAGAGAGAGAGAAAATAGATTTCCAAGACCATTTTTCTTGGGGTTTAATCTTGCACATCATTTATACACAAATCTTTTATGTCACAACCCATTATACATTCATTGGATATTAAGTGGTGTGGATCACACAGAGATTTAAGTGGTTTTTCATTGCACAAAAGAAATCTGTTTGGCACACTATTCTGCATAAGTCAACACCCAGAGACAAGCTCCCTGTGTAGTAATAGATATTTTTACAAGAAAATTTTCATAATCACTGTTAAAATATTGCAGATTCTGTTAACCTGACAGAGCCGAAGGTCTCTCCCCATTCTCATTATCAACTGACACTTGATGGGAAGGCTCTTGAGACTGAAAAATAAAATGGCAGAGTGTTGACCTCATTTCAGTAGACTCCAAGCTGTAGTACGCAGCTTGGCACAGCTTAGGTCCAAGAGTGACTCAAGGTTGGCTCCGTAAGAAGAAGAGATGCATTCTTTCCAGTGTGAATTTCAGGTCTGAACAGTGTTTCAGTCTGCTAATCCACAGTCTGTATTTAATACGAATATAGAACATGGTCTGAGACACTCAAAGCCTAAACACGTATTTTGCTCACCTAGTAACTAATTAAGGATATGATGCAATTAGCAGTTCAGATTGAGTTTCCTGAGATTACACTGTGTTCATAACTACCACTAATAAGAAGTTAGAATGATTCTTTGTTTGTTCTATAGTATCATCTTGAAGCCACAGTTTTTGATCTTCTGCGTATAGTATGCATACCAGCATGAGCAGGACTCTACTTCCTCTCATGATCTTTAAATCTAACATGTATATATGTATATAGCTTCTCACCTGATTTTCTAAAGTAGTCTTGGTTTCTATGGATGTGTAATCCAAGAAACAGTGAAATGTTATAGAAATTACGATGAATAGCATATTGGGCTAGCATGATAGAGTCCACTCCAAATTCCTCACTTTTATGATCACGTGCTTATTAGCCGTTACAAAAGCCAAGGAGCACCACTCAGCATGAATGCTAAGTGAGGTTTATAGTCACATTTTGGGTGCCACAGCTAAACACTTACTGTGTCACTGCAGCACCTTTTTTGATCACTTCTCATTATGCGGATGATATTGCATCATGATAGTGCCATAAAAATTGCTTATTCTACTACAGTGTTTAATTTTACTTCCCAGAAACCCTGTATTATTCTAGACAACATTATCTTGGTGTTTCATACCAAGGTTAGAAGAAAGCTTGATTCTATTCTGGAGTTAATTTGGAAGGCATGGGGGGAGGAGGAGGAGGGTAATAGGTTTTTATGGGAGAGGGTATTTTTATTTTACTAAAGTTAATGGGAAAAGCAGATAAAGCATAGCACCAGACTTCAAAAATTGTCCAAATAATTTAACCAACTATGATATATACTTCTACCTTTCCATTCTTACCTTGGACAATTTTTTATTGTCTTAATGGTTCTTACACTCTTGCTTACAGTATTTAATCAAACACACAGAGCCAGAAGACAATGTAGCCCTTGAAATCAACCTCAAGTGATGTTTCTTAACTTCACTGCATTTATTTCTTTTACTCTAAGTTTTACAACTTAACAGATCTGTGCAAGCTGCTGAATTACTAAGCTTCTGAGTTTGTCGCAAAATTGTTTTGTTTACAGCTGTCTGTCGGTTTCCATGTCAGAATGGTGGCATCTGTGAGCGACCTAATGCCTGCTCATGTCTGGATGGCTGGATGGGCCGTCTCTGTGAAGAGCGTAAGTGTATCATCCTAAGTGTAATGCTAAGGATGTTGTAGGCAAGACAAGTGAATCTACTGCAGTGAACCAGGTTGGAAAAGGAAGGCATAAGAGCCAAAAACATGAAAATCATTGCTATATTCTCCTTGACAAATGAAAAAGAACAGAAACTGGTGGCTTGTTTCTTGATAAATGACCATTCCCTGACATCTCAAAACCAACACAAGCATTTTTGTAAGTGATGTGATTTTGTTTGTGAGTGCTCTTTTGCTAGGGCTGATGAAGAGATTGCCTGTTTCCAAAGTCGGTTTCTAATGCATGATAGTTTTGGGGAACAAACAGAGATTAGAGCAAAAGAGATATGAGTGTTCTGCTGGTGGCTGCATTAGTTTCTTGGCTTAATCTTCAATCAGTTTGTTGTTATGAACGTGATCAATTCATGTTCAAATAACGCAACATGTCCCCTTTCCCATGCTGTCCTTCCTGACCTGTGTACCTGTACCCCACGAATTTTGAGCTGTCATGGTTAGAGAACTCTATCTGTCCTGGTTTAAAAGAGAAAAATCAGAGTCTTAGTTCTGTCAGAGATTCCCTGAGTGCCACTGGGGATGCCAGTAAGCCATGTTTCCTATTTTGTTCATAGTGGTCTGTCCTGGGTTAGTGTTAGAGGTTTTGTTTTAGATGTTTACAAAGTAAAAATTTTATCATTTTTTCTTTCTTTCTTCCCCCCCCACCCCGGACGGGAGAGGATTTGGCATGCATGTACCTAGGTTTTCTTTCCTCTCGTGCAGCGGCGGGAGGGGCGCACGCATGGCAGGGAAGCGGCTGCCGGTGTGGAGGGGCCGGGGCGGGGGG